>JAUNZM010002285.1:0-45112 GCA_033459285.1 Clamator glandarius
AACGTGCAGAGTGGTGATTGAGTAGATGAAACACAGCAGGAGGAAACCACAGCTGCTTGAACTTTTAATAATACGTGTTTTTACTCAAAGGAGAAAACCAGTGCCCTCCCCCAGGACAGAAGTGCTAACCACATAGCTTTATGCTTGCATACACATTTCTGTACCCACAACTGCCTCTTCTTGCACAATCAGTACCAAGGTCAAGAAAGAAATGCTGTAACCTTTTACTTCCAGACCTGGTTGGTCCAAGTCATAGCTGAGATGCCAAAAAAACCCACAAGGTAGTGCTCCTTGGACACGTATTTAGCTCCAAGGAAGGGTCTCATGTTTGTTAACATAATGTCACTGTGTCTTGGGGATCAGAGGGTAGGACCAAGCCGCCAGTAAGACCTGCAGAGCATTAGGACTCACATTGCAAAGCTGATAATGTATCTAATCACCGTGTTGCTAATAGCCACAGCAAGTTTCTTCCTAAAAATTCATCGTTACAAATATCTATAACATTAAATACAGTAGATGGGCTACCTCTGAGGCTCATCACAGATCAGGATATTGCAAATAACACGTAAAACAAAAGGCCATTACTTGTTCAAATCCATTCTGGACCGCTGACAGGATAGGACATGCCCTGCTGCTCCTCACCCAAGCCCACTTTACACGTTGTACAACCATTTTATATGTGGGGATCACATACGCTTGCTCCGCTCTGATTGTTACCTTCTTCTCAGGTTCCTGGTGAAGTCCTTCATGGCAGCCAGTGCTGGCCAGTCCATCCCACCATCTGTCACATATCTGGCTGCAGTGAAACCCGGGAAGTGTCCAGCCAAGAGCAAGTTGGATTTTTTGAGTCCAGATATTTACACAGAGGCCTATCAACACACGGCTGTCAGGTCAGTACAGAGGACAGGAGATGGAGTTTCTCTCTTTTTACATCAGAAATGTGTTAAAAGCTTAGCTTCTTCCTGGCTTTAAAGGGAGATAAAATAACATAAGTTACACAATAATTGACATCATCTGCTCCCAAAAGAGGAAAAAAAAGACTCATGTAGGATTAACAAACATGATTAACAACCACGTCAAGTATTCAATATACTATTTTCACATTCAGAAGTTTTTAAGCAACCTGCTACCTAACAACTATATTCCATAGAGTTGATTCTAGATGAGGGTGATGGCACTATTTAAGTCAAGTCCAGACCACATCACTGAGTTGCCATCTAGTAGAACCTTTAGGCAACTGTACCTTGTGCAATTCTATACAGAATGTTCAAGTTTGACGTACCTGAAAAACTGATGTTTGCTTTCACAGCAAAGGCAGAGCGTCTCATTTTGTCTGTAGCCTTTCAACTACACATTTCAACTGGCCATTCAGCTGCTCAACACAAAGAAAAATGGGTGGTGTCATTAGTGTTATGTGCACATTTATGGGTCATATAGGTGTCATCTCTAAAAAGCAGGTAAACAGAGATGCTGCTGTCCTTCAAATCAATGTAAAAACAAAACAACAACAACAAAAAAATAATGGGAGCAGGATTTGGATCCCCGTGTAGAAAAGTAGAAATATAACATAACATCAGTCCAATAATATAACTGCTTTATTTTGCTTTGCAAGCTCTCCTTAAAACACCCAAGAAAAACTCAGCTGACCTCTTGGTAAACTTCCCCGGAAGCTGAGAAGGCAGAAACCCTTCAGTACTGGCATGATCAAGGTGCTTCTCCCAGTGTGTATTTAGATTTTGCACAATCTCAGTTTGCTCATACTGAGTGTAGATAAATTCAAATGTCAGAAATGACATTTTGTCATATGATCATACACAAATCTGAGTACGAAAAAAGTGTATGTGGGCTACTATAGTCATATTCAATAAGCATTTTCAATTTTCCAGACTCATAAGCAGCGCAGCAGCTAAACTACAGGACTTGATCCAGTCAGGAGTCAAAAAATATGATGCGTGGAACCAATGCACAGTGCAGCTGGTGCAGGCTGCAAAGGTTAGCAACATTTATCTCTTTATTTGACACTTGTCTTTATGATACTGTATGCAGCAGACATGGCACGATTACCTTTAATACTTGGTGCTGTTTCTTGTTTTCTGGTAGCATCTAAAGTGATACCACAAAGACCAGGGCACCACTGTGGTCTGAATGGTGGAAAAATAGTAGTAAGAAGCAATTCCTGATATGTAGAATTTGTCATCTGAATAGGCCAGGTAGAAAAAGACTAGAGGGAGTAGAAATGAAAGTGAGAAAAATAACCAAACCCTACGGTTATGCCGCCACTGCTAGCAGAATCAGACCTCTCATATGCTGCAACAAGAACCCACCATCTCTAGCTAATGCTCATCTTGTTACAAGAAGACAGCATTTCTGCTCCCACAGGAAAGTCTCCCCAAAGGCACCTTACTGAAAGCTGGGGAAGTCACAGCAAGGGTGAAGCATGCCTGGTATTTCTTACACCTACGGCTCTCCCAGGAGAAAATGGCTGCAGGGAAAAGCAATGACAAATGCAATGCTAATTACTACTGAAAGAAAAATCAAATCAGCAAAGTCGTGTTAAGAACAGATACAAAAGCTGCTCCTGGTTAATATGAATTAGGCAACCAGTATGTCTTCAGCTGAACTAGGATAAGGACAGCAATATTTGTTCCCCAAAACAGGGAATAGCACAGAACTAAGCAAGCAAAAAAAAAAAAAAAAAGCAAGAGGGGAGAATAGCCCTAAATTTAAATGAAAACCATAACCACTGGTACGTCACTATCTCAAAAAAAGCCAAAATTCTCTATTTAATATATACATAAGTGCAATTATTCTACAATTATGGTGAATGTGTTCCATCACTCCATCCTAAATTGAGGAAAGGAAGATTTTGAAACAGATCTATGGCTTGTTTTACTGCTATGCATTTTTAATGGCATTTGCTGAAATCTGCAGTTCATCCAGAGACAACCCAAACTGAAATGGACTTAGCAAGAAGACCCTGACAGGGAAAATAGAACCCCACTCATACCTAACTGTGGTGATACTGTCTTGCTGATTTCTTATTAAGAACCACCCTCATAGTGATACCTTCCTGATATCTAAACTAAATCTGAATAAAGGAGAGCTCCTATAAACAAAGGGACTTTTAAAAACTACTTTCCCAATAGCTGTTTAAGTTAGGCATATTTTTAGTGGAACAAAACTGAAGCAAAATGTTCCTGTTAGGGATTATCTCTAGAAAATGCTGTGACCAGTGCTGTGTGCACACAAACGAAGAAGCCATTCCCTCCTGCCCCCACTCAAATGGATCGCTGAGGTCTCTGGACTGAAGAGCAGGGGAGATCACTGGATTCCAGCTCCTTCTGAGAGGCAGGGAGGAGAAACTTGACACGGGACTAGTCAGAAATAAACTCTTTCTGAAGAGCCTAAAAAATGCAGAGAGCTGCTAGACTCTTCAGAAAACAGCCCCTGAAGTTTCTTATGTACTTCAGCAAGGGGAAGAGTTAGCCGAACGTCTTCAGTTTCCCCCATAGCTTTAGAACCTTAATAACCTGCTGCTTTCTTGGGGCAATGCTATATTTACTTCTTATGTCATACTTTCCCCGGAGACTCACTCACACAGCTGGCAGCTATACAAACAAACGCTGCCAGCTCTCAGCTGAGTGGCTCAGACACTGAGTATGGCTTTGCTGCAGACTCCAAACACATTAATTGCTTGAGTAGACACCCAGCTTCTCAGGAAGGTTTTGCAGACCGTGCTGGCCCCCACACTGCTTTATCATGCCAGCAAGAAGAGCTGGGAGAAGAACTGTCTAGTGAGGGAGTGAACCCGCACAGATACTGACACCACCGACCACCACAGTTACGTCATCATCACAAGAGTCACCTCCACGAACAGGTGGAGTCAGCCTGCTTCGTTTGCTCTGGACCTCAGATAGTATTTCTGTAACTTGGCAGTTAAATGCTTTTTTGATGTCTGACCCAGAAATTATCAGTTTACTTAAAACCAGAGAAAAGAGAGGTCAGTTCAGTTGTTGTTCTGTGACAACAGATGTTTTCAGAGCTGCAGCCGTGTGGACTCTGAGCCCAGCGTACCATGAGCCTAAGGTCTTCAACAAAAGAGTTTTCTCCTGTTGATATGTAATCAAAATTCAGTTGCTGGGAGTCAATACAAGCAGATTACAGTGTGTCTCCATCAAACAAACTCTTTGGGGTATTCATCAGAAATATTTAGTACAACCATGGTTCCTGAAGCGGTTTTCTAGGGTTTGTAAATACAACAGTGCTGGCTGTTTCCTCCCCGCTCTCACCCCCCTCAATTCTCCTCTCTACTGCTGGTCTAAGACCTGAATGCAAAAGGCCTGGTCAACCAGCAACAAAGAATACAAACTGGAAAAGTGCCAGGGAAATGAAAAGGTTTTATATTCTTAGTAAGAAGGTTTGAGTTATTTGGCCTGCTAAAAGTGTTTTGAAATGAATTCACTGTTGAAGTATTTGTTTTCCAGGCTCACTGCCACTACATCTCAGTGGAAAACTTTGCAGAAACCGTGGAAAAACTTAAGACCAAGCCTGGCATCCAGAAGATTATGAAACATCTTTGTGACCTCTTTGCATTACATGGGATTTTCTCAAATGCAGGACACTTCTTGCATGACAGATACCTGTCTGGAGCTCAGATGGACATGGTCACAGCTTCATACCTGGAACTCCTAGCTGTCATTCGGTGAGCTGCTCTGGCACAAGAGATGATAACACAGCTATTCACTTTGTCCTTATGATAGGTATAAAATGCTGCTGCTGTACCTATGGAGACATCCCCACTCACCTCACTTAATTTTTTTTTGATTGCCTGGCAGCAATTGATTGAAAGATATACACAGAGCTCATTTTCACAGCAAAACAGACCTAAGCATCCAGCTCCTCTGCAATCTCTAAATTAAAGTTCTGTAACATGCAATCTTAAATTATAAATTATACATCCTGAACACTTTCTACTATTTGTAGTAGAGCAAAAGCAGGAAAATATGTTGTCAGAGCAGCATTGGCAGGAGGCAGCCCCAGCAATGAATCATACACTGCAAAATCTGCGTAAGCTGCAGCTAATACAGCCTACCGTGTTGCCATAGCTGAGTTTCACCTGGTACCCAAACAATCCTGCCTGCAGCTAGGTCAGGTGCATCTGCTTGACTTCCATTTATTACTCACTATGTGAATGCTAAGATATGCTGAAGTTTTAACTTATCACATCTCTCAAAGGCTTTTTGACAAAAGGTTCCTCTTTCAGTGCTCTTTGTTAAAGAACAAACTAACTTATGGTGCAGAGAGGTGAGTTGCTGCTCTATGTAAAATTACACATAAACCTCCTGGAAAGAAATAAGAATATATTGTATCCAAGAGTGGAAGGGACGGAGCCAAACAGCAGGCATTTTCAGAAGTGATCACAGAATTCAAGTTAAGCAATAATCTTTAGCATAATGTTTTCAAAAGCCTTACACATTGTCATCTCTGAGATTCATTGCAATTTCTTAGTGTTAGTCCATGCCTTGTTAACAAGACTCAAGAAAGGGTATTTACCTGGGTAATGACGTTCAGTTATTTTCAGTTAGCAGAAAGGATACAATTAGTAGAAAGGACACACACACTTTCTAGCAAAGACTTAGCCTTTCCCAAACAGCGCTTCCCCAAAAGGAACTGATAGATGCAAATGTCATTGTTTGGGAGGATGAGAGAAAAGAAACTATCTCTTGCTTAGGAGAAGATGCTATACCTGTCCTTAGGCTCTAGCTATCAGCTGCCAACTGCTGTCAGATTGGCTCTTGGGCTAGATGGGCCCTTGGTGCTGTAAAGAATTATGCAGTTCAGGATTGCCGTGTTCTTAGAGATACTAGAAGAGCAGAAGACCATGATACCTCATAATGAGATAATAGAAATACTTAAAAGCAGATGCAGGTTGGAGATCAGCAAAGCACTTCACATCTGTCTAGTAGCAACCTTATGTCATTCTGTAAGACAAGCACATACAATGTAAGAAAAAACAAAGCAAAACAAATAAAGCTCAGTGAGAACCAAAAGCAAGAACTGGCAGAATCTGCTGAGGAAAGGAGATTGAGTCTTCAATTAGGGAATAGGGATGGACCCCAGGCAATTACAAAATCTTGCCAATTCCCATTCAACAGTACAGACCACTCAGGGCACTAGTAGAACGTGCCTTTTCGGAGGAATCAAAACAAGTGGGATTTTCCCCACAGTGCAGGCAAGAGGAATAACTGGCACAAGCATTTCAGACCAAGGAATGCAGACTATTGACTTTCAGGTTTAACTCTGAGTAATTTCCTCCCTCGCAAAGCACTGCCTGCTTAAGTAATATGAATGTCATTCATCTACTCCATAGGAGGGATGCTGTTCCACTAGTGGATGCTTTTGACTTCACAGACAAAAGCTTGAATTCTGCGCTTGGCAGTTACGATGGACAGGTTTATCAACGGCTTTACAAGTGGGCTCAGAAGTCACCAACCAACAAGCAGGTACAGATGCTGGATTACAGCTTGTTAGCCAAAGCAGAAATAGTTTCCTTTTCTTTTCATAAAAGCAGTGCCGATAAAAGCAAGTGAAATAAGAGCCTTTAATTCTTAGTGTCTCACTCTGAGCAATGATCTGTTATGCTCCAGTTAAGCCACCTACAGTCTATCTTAGACATTTAACCTAAGAATGAATTACAGTCCCCGGGGTCCTGGAGCTTGGAAAGGGAGCCGGACTGTCAGGTGCTACCAATGGAGTTTTGGTAACATTGTATGAAATAAGCTAAACCAAAAATCTGCTTACCTAGTTTACATATTATTACACAGCATTACGTGGCTGCAAGAGCCACTGATTGCAGAGTATTTTCCATTCAAAGGGGCTTCTACTAGTGCACTACTTAATTTTCTTAATAATATGTTTAACCAGAAAGAGTAGAGATGTTAAGGCAATTTCATCCTTCATGATGTTTAGCACTTTACTTTCACTTCTTAATTCATTCATATTTAGGATTAATGTAAAATTCTGCATGATGCAAGTAGTGATTGCTCTATTTGAAAACTCATTTTGCCTTAAGTGAGATTTTTACTGTGGCAATCAGCAGCCCTTTGAAATTCTACAGCTGAACACAAAATCTGCCTTTGGCAAACATTCAAGATCAAGCATGTTTTTTGAAGTTAAATAATATGCTGTCCTACTTGGGAATCAGTAGTGTGTACTTGTCATGAAGGACAGTACATACTACAGGGAGAGAGATCTTGCATAGCTTAAGTAGGTGGCTGTTTGAGAGTTTTTCAGAGATCATCCTCAAGAAAAAATTAGAACCTTTTCTTTCTTCTTAGAAACTACTATTTCCCTTTCACATTCTCTTTCTGAACAGATAAGCCCAGCCTATGAGAAGTATTTGAAGCCACTTCTTCACAACACAGTGTCAAAATTATGAAGACCATGATTTAAGTGAAAACCACACATTTTCTCCTGTTCTTTATGCAGCAGGACATTTATCAAGCATCAGTAATGACTAATCAGAGTAAGTAATCAGTTGCTTACTCATAGTTGCAACAAGTATGAAACAAGATTCTTAGCCGGCCATTTGCATTTAATCAGACAGAAGCCAAACAATGGTGAATGGTACCCACTATGATGAGGCGAGAAATAGCCTCAGGTTTGCTGTTTTCTACCATGAGATGTCCTGATAACATCAAAACTATGGTTTTGCTTTCTTACTCTTTCTAAATTCACTATGCTACCGTTAAGGGAAAAATACCCACATTGTAAACTCTGCCATACTGTGTTATTACTGTAAATTGCCTTCCAAAGAAATGCAAACGAACAAAAAAAACCCAAGCAAGGAAGGTAAAATTATGGTCCTTGGCTTCTAGAAACAACTTGCTCTCTTAGGTCAAGAATTGTATTAGAGAGTATTGCTCAGCAATGGAGTATTCCTGCCTAATGACTATTCAGAAGAAGCTGATGCCAACTCCAGTCTGCAAAATGTACTTTCCTATTAATAAAGTCACTCACACTACCTTTCTAATGCTCCAATAAAGTGGAATTACTTGGAATAATGCTTCTCTAATTATTATACTTCATGATTATGGAAAGGGCAGGCTGATCCAGGCCAGTCATTACTTTGCTAGTACATTTAGTGTTGCAAAGAACATCTTGTGATTATAATTCAGTGCCAGTTAACGCAGATACTTCTTACCTCATGTTGCAGGAAAGAAACAACTGCTTTTCCTGAGCTTTATCAATTCAGCCTTTATTTTCCCCCTCCCCTTAGAGGAAAAATGAACCTCTTATTGCCTCATGTTACAAAAGTAAAACCCTCAACAACATACGCAAAGGGGAGACAAAATACAACAAAGACATCCCTGAGACAGCCTTCCTGAATTAGATGGGATGGGAAGCTCCTGCAGCTACCATAGAAATTGAGGAATCAACCCTCTGATGTCCCCAAAGAGCTGTGGTATCCAAAGCCCAGAAAGCAAAGAAGCTGTTGTAAGGAATGCTTGTGACAAGAACTTCATGAGAGAATATGACCCCTTCAGCAAAAGAGGCATTAATTCTCTTGCTCCCAACAGTGTTCAAGTCAGAGCATAACCAGAAATTCCATTAGCAACTATGACAGTGTGCCCAGAGAAGCAGAAATGGCTAATTAAAAATGAGGGAAACTCGAGTACCTAGACTTAATCATCATCAGAAACAGCAGGCTACGGTCTAAATTTAAATACAGAGCAACCAGAAAAATTGCTGGCAAACTACGGTTAGAGTTAGGGTTAAGGATTAGGGTGAGATAGGGTTGGGTTATCAGGTACAGCTTCTCTCCATGATTTTTGCCCCCGTATTGAGGCGGTGTGAGGAAACACTGCTTCCCTTCCTCCCACGATAGTCCCCAGCTTTCAGAGGTCAGGACAGGTCTGCACACAACAGAAGAAAAAAAAATCGGACTATTACATTCTCAGACATCAATATTTAACAGTACTAGCAATGTATACAGACATATTTTGAAGAAGACAGGTTATATTTAGAATTCAATATAGCATGTACCATAGAACCATGGAATATTTGGGTTGCAAGGGACCCTAAAGCCCAGCCCGTTCTACTCCCTGCCATGGGCAGGGACACCTCCACGGAATCAGGTGCCTCTGCACCGCAGCTTCCCTCTCTCCCTTGGGAAGGAGAAGGAGTGCCAGGGAACAGGGACATCCCCACCACGCTGGCAGGTGCCCAGCCTGCAGCAGTGCGGCAGACCGGCACCCCGTTTCCTAACGGTGCTCCGGGGCCCTCTCAGCCCAGCAGAGAGACGGCTGAGGAGAAGGCTGGGTTCCTGCCACCACCTCCTGTCAGCCTCCAGCTCGTTGGTTCTCGGGCCTGAGCCATGCTAGGGCAGCCGCGCTCTCTGCACCGCTGCTTCCCTCTCTCCCTTGGGAAGGAGAAGGCAGCTGACAGCCGAGCTGCCGCAGCATATGGCTCCGCTCCCCAAAACCCGCTTTCCCTTCGCCTCACAGGAACATTGAGGCGTGGCGTGTGGTGGCCGGTGCCACCCAGCTGAGTCGCCTGGGTGCCGAGGCTCAAGTGCGCAGCATAAAGCGGCTCCTGGTCCACGATCAGTACAACAACATCTCGCAGAGCAATGACATCGCCTTACTGGAACTGGACCAGCCTGTTGAGTGCAACGTCCACGTGCAGCTCGCCTGTGTGCCCCACCCCTCGCTCAAAGTGTCTCAGCTGACCACCTGCTATGTGGGCGGTTGGGGTGCCACCGCCGAGGGAGGTGAGCTCCTGAAAAGAAGTACTCACCTCCTGGGTGAGGAGATGGGTCGGGCTTCCTAAAAGCAGAGGTGAAAGGCAGCGTCAGCCTGCGAGGACGTATGCCCCGGGGGAGACGAGTCTCACCCCTTCCCCAGGGCCAGACCCCAGGGAGGGATGCAGTGCTGAGATGCCTCTGCCGAGGCAAAGGCAAACCCAAGGGAAGGGGCTCCCCCAAGCAAGGTAGGAGAACCGGCAATGCACTGCTGACTGTTCCTTCCTGCCTGTGCTCCCAGCTCTAGCGTCAAACGACGTACTCCAGGAGGCTCAGGTCCTCCTCATCGACACCCATGTCTGCAACAGCAGCGGCTGGTACCGCGGGGCCATCCACCAGCACAACCTGTGCGCAGGATATCCGCAGGGCGGCATCGACACCTGCCAGGTAGGAGCAGGAGACAAGATCCAGCAGTGCAGGCAGCCCCGGAACGGCCACTCAAACCCCCCCAAAACAGCCCCCTCCCAGACCAGGTCTCGCCGGCTCCGGCACCAGAGCGGAGCCTTTCTGTACAGGGAACACTGTTCTGGAGCTTCTGGCAGACAGCAGGAGCCAGGCCTCGCACCCACAGAGGCCCCCAACGTCCCCTTCATCCTCTCTCCTCCGCTACAGGGAGACAGTGGCGGTCCTCTCATCTGTCAGGATCCTCGGACTGAGCACTTCTGGCTAGTGGGAGTGACCAGCTGGGGCAGAGGCTGCGCCAGAGTCCGTCGGCCGGGGGTCTACATCTCCACTCAGCATTTCTTCAACTGGATCCTGGCACAGACGGAGCTGCAGCCAGCAGGAAGGCCTGCACCAACCCCACCGCCAGCGCTCACCTCAGCGACCCTTCAGAAGACAACGCAGACCGCCAGCGCTACGCCCTGTCCGTTTCCGTGCCAGAAGCTGGTGGCATTCTTTAAAATGTTGCGGGAGCTCCTGCAGTACCCGTGGTCTGGAAAGGCTTGAGGGGCAGAACAGACAGCCTTGCCCATTTTGTGTCTGTAGTTAGGTTATAGATTTACGTATAGCAAGTCTTGTTGAGTAGCTTTGAATTACCTTGTTAATCAATGCATAAATAAATGGTTAATCAACTAACAAAACAAACACCTAAACAAGCTTTAAAGTGCTGCCAAATCAAAGTCTCAAAACATTCCATCCAGGAAGATTCCTTCAGCCCGTGTAATGGTGGGAGTATAGAGTCCTTCACACACGTCCCACTAGGACCTGGAGTAATTCTCCGTGCGCTGAGGAAGAAGATTCAGTTCCTCACCCCACAATATGATGGGAGCTGGAGTGCTTCACCCCACAGCATGCTGCAAACTTGACTCCTTCACCCTAGGAGGGGGGTTTTGGTATAATAAGTCTTCTACCCCACGGCACGGTAAGATCTGGATTGTTTGAACCCGCGTTGAATGAATGCTGGAGTTGGGTTTTGTTGCCCGATGGGGTGCATGGAGCTGATGTCCTTAGCCTGGCCACACGCTGGGAGCTGGAGTCATTTCTATCTCTTGGCATGCTTGGAGATGGAACCCTTACACCACAGTAGATTTGCGGCTGGTATGACCCCACGGCAGGCTGGGAGCTGGACTCCTTCATCCCATGGGATTCCAGCGGGAGCTGGAATCCTTCAGGCTGCTGCATCTTGAGAGCGGAATCCTTCACCCCACATCGTGCTGGGAGTTTTCTCCTTCACCCGTCGGCACCCAAGGAATCCTCTCTGCTGGACACTGGGAGCTGGAGGCCCCCACCCCTCAGCCTGCTGGGAGCCGGGGTCCTTCCCTCTACGACAGACTGGAGGCTGGAGTCCTTCAGCCTGTGATGTGCTGGCAGGCTGAGCCCATGGCAGCAGGACAGGCTGGGAGCTGGAACCCTTCACCCCACGGGATGGTGGGAGCTCAAGTCTTTCACCCCACGGCATCCTTTCCCGGGAGACACTCCAGTCCCCTCAGCTCCCTCTGTCTCCCAGACCCTGACTTCGGCTCACTGCTCCGGCTGAATGTCTGAGCCACCCCCAGGGCTTCATCATCATCAGAAACAGCAGGCTACAGTTTAAATTTAAGTATATAGCAACCAGATAAATTGCTGGCAAACTACGGTTACAGTTAGGGTGAAGGATTAGGGTGAGATAGGATGGGGTTAGCAAGTACAACTTCTCTCCATGATTTTTGCCCGCATACGGGGGCAGAGTGAGGAAACACTGCTTCCCTTCCTCCCACATTAGTCTCCAGCTTTCAGAGGTCAGGTCAGGTCTGCGTCCTGTAGAGGAAATCTTAGAACCATGGAATAGTTTGGGTTGCAAGGGACCCTAAAGCCCATCCCGTTCTACCCTCCCATGGGATCAGGTGCCCAAGGCCCATCCAGCCTGGCCTTGAACACCTCCAGGGATGTGTTCAAGCTGTTGCCACAGCTTCCCTAGGCAACCAGGGCCAGGGCCTCCCCACTCTCATGGTGAAGAAATTCCTCCTTATGTCTAGTCTAAATCTGCCCCACTACAGTTTTGCCCGTTCCCCCTCCGCCTGTCACCGCAAGTCCCTCTCCAGCTTTCTTGCAGGCCCATAAATGAGCTTCCTTGCCCATAAACTGCCAACAACACCCAGTGAGAGCTCAGGATCTGGCAGATCCCAGTGGTGATCAGAAGGTTCTGAGACCACTTCTCCTCACCCTACACAACGGGTTCTCTGCAAACAGCTGTGCCTTTCCCTTGTTCCGGCCCAGTGCCACCCTGAGGCCCCACAGCCCCGCGGGTCAAGAGCCGGCGATGCCACCCGCTGGGCCCGTGCCCGGCCTGCATGGTACCCGCCCCGACCGAGCGCGCCTCCTGGCCACCCTACGGCCCCGTCGCTCTCTCCCATTGACCAATTCACTGGTGCAGGCACAGGCTAAATCAGAGCCTGTGTTGCACAGTGCAGGATTCTCAGTGCCAGATTCTGGCTAACATCATCTTCACAACACGTCACAGAATCACAGAATGACTAGGTTGGAAAAGACCCACTGGATCATCGAGACCAACCATTCCTATCAATCAGTAAACCATGCCCCTCAGCACCTCACTCACTCGTCTTTTAAATACCTCCAGGGACAGTGACACAACCCCCTCCCTGGGCAGCATCTGCCAGTGCCAAATGACCCTTTCAGTGGAGAATTTTTTTCTGATGTCCAGCCTGAACCTTCCCTGTCGGAGCTTGAGGCCATTCCCTCTTGTCCTGTCACCTGTCACTTGGGAAGAGAGGGCAGCTCAATCCAAATGCTCTACCTTGTTCTTGCTTTGTTTTAAACATCAAATCAGTAAAACACATGCATCGCATGCAACCGATCCAAAGTTTTAATGCAGACAGTGATGGTTTACACAGGGTTCCTCCACCTCCCCTGTGCCTGGGCAGAAGAGGCCACAGGATCCTCTTACGCAGACATGCTGCCACTGGTCACTTGGGAAAAGTGGCATCAATTCAACCTCGAGAGAAACTGCACACCCCCCCCGCCCCCGATTGCAACGCCCCACGCTGCACCCCCGCCCCACGCCCGACGTGCCTGGCGCCCACAACCAGCGCCTCTGTGACATCAGCACAGGGCCGATGGTTCTGCGGGCAGCAGGAGCGCTGTGGGCAGTCTGTCAGCTGTTGTCCTGGTGGCAACAAGCTTTCAGTCACTGCAGTGCCACGTGTCGCTGGCACCATGCGTGTGCTCCTCATCCTTGTCCTGCTGTCTCTGTGCCAGTCCGTGCAGGGCACAGGTGACACCTGCGAGTGAGTGGCCCCAGGCTCGAGGAGGGAGCTGGGATGGCTCTGCTGGGGTTTGCTGGAGGGCACCCACTTGTCCCTTGTGGCCACATCACAGCTCCCCCCACCCCGGGTGGGAGGCGCTGGTCCCCGCCAGCACCCACACCGCTGGCACAACTCCTCTGCGGGGCTAAAGGAATCCTAGGGGCACCGAGTAGGACAGTCACGAGTTTCTGGTCTCCACAGGACCTGCGGACGCCGTCTGATGGATCGCAGCTACAGCATGTCGCGTGTCGTTGGAGGCAGAGATGCCCAGGTCGGGGCCTGGCCCTGGATCGTCAGCATCCAGAGCCCCTGGGCAGCCGGGATGTGGCATGTATGCGGAGGGACCCTCATCAGCCCAGAGTGGGTCCTCACAGCCGCCCACTGCTTCATCGAGGCCAGGTCAGGAGTGCCAGGGAACAGGGACATCCCCGCCACGCTGGCAGGTGCCCAGCCTGCAGCAGCGCGGCAGACCGGCATCCCGTTCCATCACGGTGCTCCGGGGCCCTCTCAGCCCAGCAGAGAGATAGCTGAGGAGAAGGCTGGGTTCCTGCCACCACCTCCTGTCAGCCTCCAGCTCGTTGGTTCTCGGGCCTGAGCCATGCTAGGGCAGCCGCGCTCTCTGCACCGCTGCTTCCCTCTCTCCCTTGGGAAGGAGAAGGCAGCTGACAGCCGAGCTGCCACAGCGTATGGCTCCGCTCCCCAAAACCCGCTTTCCCTTTGCCTCACAGGAACATTGAGGCGTGGCAGGTGGTGGCCGGTGCCACCCAGCTGAGTCGCCTGGGTGCCGAGGCTCAAGTGCGCAGCATAAAGCGGCTCCTGGTCCACGATCAGTACAACAACATCTCGCAGAGCAATGACATCGCCTTACTGGAACTGGACCAGCCTGTTGAGTGCAACGTCCACGTGCAGCTCGCCTGTGTGCCCCACCCCTCGCTCAAAGTGTCTCAGCTGACCACCTGCTATGTGGGCGGTTGGGGTGCCACCGCCGAGGGAGGTGAGCTCCTGAAAAGAAGTACTCACCTCCTGGGTGAGGAGATGGGTCGGGCTTCCTAAAAGCAGAGGTGAAAGGCAGCGTCAGCCTGCGAGGACGTATGCCCCGGGGGAGACGAGTCTCACCCCTTCCCCAGGGCCAGACCGCAGGGAGGGATGCAGTGCTGAGATGCCTCTGCCGAGGCAAAGGCAAACCCAAGGGAAGGGGCTCCCCCAAGCAAGGTAGGAGAACCGGCAATGCACTGCTGACTGTTCCTTCCTGCCTGTGCTCCCAGCTCTAGCATCAAACGACGTACTCCAGGAGGCTCAGGTCCTCCTCATCGACACCCATGTCTGCAACAGCAGCGGCTGGTACCGCGGGGCCATCCACCAGCACAACCTGTGCGCAGGATATCCGCAGGGCGGCATCGACACCTGCCAGGTAGGAGCGGGAGACAAGATCCAGCAGTGCAGGCAGCCCCAGAATGGCCACTCAAACCCCCCCAAAACAGCCCCCTCCCAGACCAGGTCTCGCCGGCTCCGGCACCAGAGCGGAGCATTTCTGTGCAGGGAACACTGCTCTGGAGCTGCTGGCAGACAGCAGGAGCCAGGCCTCGCACCCACAGAGGCCCCCAACGTCCCCTTCATCCTCTCTCCTCCGCTACAGGGAGACAGTGGCGGTCCTCTCATCTGTCAGGATCCTCGGACTGAGCACTTCTGGCTAGTGGGAGTGACCAGCTGGGGCAGAGGCTGCGCCAGAGTCCGTCGGCCGGGGGTCTACATCTCCACTCAGCATTTCTTCAACTGGATCCTGGCACAGACGGAGCTGCAGCCAGCAGGAAGGCCTGCACCAACCCCACCGCCAGCGCTCACCTCAGCGACCCTTCAGAAGACAACGCAGACCGCCAGCGCTACGCCCTGTCCGTTTCCGTGCCAGAAGCTGGTGGCATTCTTTAAAATGTTGCGGGAGCTCCTGCAGTACCCGTGGTCTGGAAAGGCTTGAGGGGCAGAACAGACAGCCTTGCCCATTTTGTGTCTGTAGTTAGGTTATAGATTTACGTATAGCAAGTCTTGTTGAGTAGCTTTGAATTACCTTGTTAATCAATGCATAAATAAATGGTTAATCAACTAACAAAACAAATACCTAAACAAGCTTTAAAGTGCTGCCAAATCAAAGTCTCAAAACATTCCATCCAGGAAGATTCCTTCAGTCGGTGTAATGGTGGGAGTATAGAGTCCTTCACACACGTCCCACTAGGACCTGGAGTAATTCTCCGTGCGCTGAGGAAGAAGATTCAGTTCCTCACCCCACAATATGATGGGAGCTGGAGTGCTTCACCCCACAGCATGCTGCAAACTTGACTCCTTCACCCTAGGAGGGGGGTTTTGGTATAATAAGTCTTCTACCCCACGGCACGGTAAGATCTGGATTGTTTGAACCCGCGTTGAATGAATGCTGGAGTTGGGTTTCGTTGCCCGATGGGGTGCATGGAGCTGATGTCCTTAGCCTGGCCACACGCTGGGAGCTGGAGTCATTTCTATCTCTTGGCATGCTTGGAGATGGAACCCTTACACCACAGTAGATTTGCGGCTGGTATGACCCCACGGCAGGCTGGGAGCTGGACTCCTTCATCCCATGGGATTCCAGCGGGAGCTGGAATCCTTCAGGCTGCTGCATCTTGAGAGCGGAATCCTTCACCCCACATCGTGCTGGGAGTTTTCTCCTTCACCCGTCGGCACCCAAAGAATCCTCTCTGCTGGACACTGGGAGCTGGAGGCCCCCACCCCTCAGCCTGCTGGGAGCCGGGGTCCTTCCCTCTACGACAGACTGGAGGCTGGAGTCCTTCAGCCTGTGATGTGCTGGCAGGCTGAGCCCATGGCAGCAGGACAGGCTGGGAGCTGGAACCCTTCACCCCACGGGATGGTGGGAGCTCAAGTCTTTCACCCCACGGCATCCTTTCCCGGGAGACACTCCAGTCCCCTCAGCTCCCTCTGTCTCCCAGACCCTGACTTCGGCTCACTGCTCCGGCTGAACGTCTGAGCCATCCCCAGGGCTTCATCATCATCAGAAACAGCAGGCTACAGTTTAAATTTAAGTATATAGCAACCAGATATATTGCTGGCAAACTACGGTTAGAGTTAGGGTGAAGGATTAGGGTGAGATAGGATGGGGTTAGCAAGTACAACTTCTCTCCATGATTTTTGCCCGCATACGGGGGCAGAGTGAGGAAACACTGCTTCCCTTCCTCCCACATTAGTCTCCAGCTTTCAGAGGTCAGGTCAGGTCTGCGTCCTGTAGAGGAAATCTTAGAACCATGGAATAGTTTGGGTTGCAAGGGACCCTAAAGCCCATCCCGTTCTACCCTCCCATGGGATCAGGTGCCCAAGGCCCATCCAGCCTGGCCTTGAACACCTCCAGGGATGTGTTCAAGCTGTTGCCACAGCTTCCCTGGGCAACCAGGGCCAGGGCCTCCCCACTCTCATGGTGAAGAAATTCCTCCTTATGTCTAGTCTAAATCTGCCCCACAACAGTTTGTGCCAGTTCCCCCTCGGCCTGTCACCGCAAGTCCCTCTCCAGCTTTCTTGCAGGCCCATAAATGAGCTTCCTTGCCCATAAACTGCCAACAACACCCAGCGAGAGCTCAGGATCTGGCAGATCCCAGTGGTGATCAGAAGGTTCTGAGACCACTTCTCCTCACCCTACACAACGGGTTCTCTGCAAACAGCTGTGCCTTTCCCTCGTTCCGGCCCAGTGCCACCCTGAGGCCCCACAGCCCCGCGGGTCAAGAGCCGGCGATGCCACCCGCTGGGCCCGTGCCCGGCCTGCATGGTACCCGCCCCGACCGAGCGCGCCTCCTGGCCACCCTACGGCCCCGTCGCTCTCTCCCATTGACCAATTCACTGGCGCAGGCACAGGCTAAATCAGAGCCTGTGTTGCACAGTGCAGGATTCTCAGTGCCAGATTCTGGCTAACATCATCTTCACAACACGTCACAGAATCACAGAATGACTAGGTTGGAAAAGACCCACTGGATCATCGAGACCAACCATTCCTATCAATCAGTAAACCATGCCCCTCAGCACCTCACTCACTCGTCTTTTAAATACCTCCAGGGACGGTGACACAACCCCCTCCCTGGGCAGCATCTGCCAGTGCCCAATGACCCTTTCAGTGGAGAATTTTTTTCTGATGTCCAGCCTGAACCTTCCCTGTCGGAGCTTGAGGCCATTCCCTCTTGTCCTGTCACCTGTCACTTGGGAAGAGAGGGCAGCTCAATCCAAATGCTCTACCTTGTTCTTGCTTTGTTTTAAACATCAAATCAGTAAAACACATGCATCGCATGCAACCGATCCAAAGTTTTAATGCAGACAGTGATGGTTTACACAGGGTTCCTCCACCTCCCCTGTGCCTGGGCAGAAGAGGCCACAGGATCCTCTTACGCAGACATGCTGCCACTGGTCACTTGGGAAAAGTGGCATCAATTCAACCTCGAGAGAAACTGCACACCCCCCCCGCCCCCGATTGCAACGCCCCACGCTGCACCCCCGCCCCACGCCCGACGTGCCTGGCGCCCACAACCAGCGCCTCTGTGACATCAGCACAGGGCCGATGGTTCTGCGGGCAGCAGGAGCGCTGTGGGCAGTCTGTCAGCTGTTGTCCTGGTGGCAACAAGCTTTCAGTCACTGCAGTGCCACGTGTCGCTGGCACCATGCGTGTGCTCCTCATCCTTGTCCTGCTGTCTCTGTGCCAGTCCGTGCAGGGCACAGGTGACACCTGCGAGTGAGTGGCCCCAGGCTCGAGGAGGGAGCTGGGATGGCTCTGCTGGGGTTTGCTGGAGGGCACCCACTTGTCCCTTGTGGCCACATCACAGCTCCCCCCACCCCGGGTGGGAGGCGCTGGTCCCCGCCAGCACCCACACCGCTGGCACAACTCCTCTGCGGGGCTAAAGGAATCCTAGGGGCACCGAGTAGGACAGTCACGAGTTTCTGGTCTCCACAGGACCTGCGGACGCCGTCTGATGGATCGCAGCTACAGCATGTCGCGTGTCGTTGGAGGCAGAGATGCCCAGGTCGGGGCCTGGCCCTGGATCGTCAGCATCCAGAGCCCCTGGGCAGCCGGGATGTGGCATGTATGCGGAGGGACCCTCATCAGCCCAGAGTGGGTCCTCACAGCCGCCCACTGCTTCATCGAGGCCAGGTCAGGAGTGCCAGGGAACAGGGACATCCCCGCCACGCTGGCAGGTGCCCAGCCTGCAGCAGCGCGGCAGACCGGCACCCCGTTCCATCACGGTGCTCCGGGGCCCTCTCAGCCCAGCAGAGAGACGGCTGAGGAGAAGGCTGGGTTCCTGCCACCACCTCCTGTCAGCCTCCAGCTCGTTGGTTCTCGGGCCTGAGCCATGCTAGGGCAGCTGCGCTCTCTGCACCGCTGCTTCCCTCTCTCCCTTGGGAAGGAGAAGGCAGCTGACAGCCGAGCTGCCGCAGCATATGGCTCCACTCCCCAAAACCCGCTTTCCCTTTGCCTCACAGGAACATTGAGGCGTGGCGTGTGGTGGCCGGTGCCACCCAGCTGAGTCGCCAGGGTGCCGAGGCTCAAGTGCGCAGCATAAAGCGGCTCCTGGTCCACGATCAGTACAACAACATCTCGCAGAGCAATGACATCGCCTTACTGGAACTGGACCAGCCTGTTGAGTGCAACGTCCACGTGCAGCTCGCCTGTGTGCCCCACCCCTCGCTCAAAGTGTCTCAGCTGACCACCTGCTATGTGGGCGGTTGGGGTGCCACCGCCGAGGGAGGTGAGCTCCTGAAAAGAAGTACTCACCTCCTGGGTGAGGAGATGGGTCGGGCTTCCTAAAAGCAGAGGTGAAAGGCAGCGTCAGCCTGCGAGGACGTATGCCCCAGGGGAGACGAGTCTCACCCCTTCCCCAGGGCCAGACCGCAGGGAGGGATGCGCTGCTGAGATGCCTCTGCCGAGGCAAAGGCAAACCCAAGGGAAGGGGCTCCCCCAAGCAAGGTAGGAGAACCGGCAATGCACTGCTGACTGTTCCTTCCTGCCTGTGCTCCCAGCTCTAGCGTCAAACGACGTACTCCAGGAGGCTCAGGTCCTCCTCATCGACACCCATGTCTGCAACAGCAGCGGCTGGTACCGCGGGGCCATCCACCAGCACAACCTGTGCGCAGGATATCCGCAGGGCGGCATCGACACCTGCCAGGTAGGAGCGGGAGACAAGATCCAGCAGTGCAGGCAGCCCCGGAACGGCCACTCAAACCCCCCCAAAACAGCCCCCTCCCAGACCAGGTCTCGCCGGCTCCGGCACCAGAGCGGAGCCTTTCTGTGCAGGGAACACTGCTCTGGAGCTGCTGGCAGACAGCAGGAGCCAGGCCTCGCACCCACAGAGGCCCCCAACGTCCCCTTCATCCTCTCTCCTCTGCTACAGGGAGACAGTGGCGGTCCTCTCATCTGTCAGGATCCTCGGACTGAGCACTTCTGGCTAGTGGGAGTGACCAGCTGGGGCAGAGGCTGCGCCAGAGTCCGTCGGCCGGGGGTCTACATCTCCACTCAGCATTTCTTCAACTGGATCCTGGCACAGACGGAGCTGCAGCCAGCAGGAAGGCCTGCACCAACCCCACCGCCAGCGCTCACCTCAGCGACCCTTCAGAAGACAACGCAGACCGCCAGCGCTACGCCCTGTCCGTTTCCGTGCCAGAAGCTGGTGGCATTCTTTAAAATGTTGCGGGAGCTCCTGCAGTACCCGTGGTCTGGAAAGGCTTGAGGGGCAGAACAGACAGCCTTGCCCATTTTGTGTCTGTAGTTAGGTTATAGATTTACGTATAGCAAGTCTTGTTGAGTAGCTTTGAATTACCTTGTTAATCAATGCATAAATAAATGGTTAATCAACTAACAAAACAAATACCTAAACAAGCTTTAAAGTGCTGCCAAATCAAAGTCTCAAAACATTCCATCCAGGAAGATTCCTTCAGCCCGTGTAATGGTGGGAGTATAGAGTCCTTCACACACGTCCCACTAGGACCTGGAGTAATTCTCCGTGCGCTGAGGAAGAAGATTCAGTTCCTCACCCCACAATATGATGGGAGCTGGAGTGCTTCACCCCACAGCATGCTGCAAACTTGACTCCTTCACCCTAGGAGGGGGGTTTTGGTATAATAAGTCTTCTACCCCACGGCACGGTAAGATCTGGATTGTTTGAACCCGCGTTGAATGAATGCTGGTGTTGGGTTTTGTTGCCCGATGGGGTGCATGGAGCTGATGTCCTTAGCCTGGCCACACGCTGGGAGCTGGAGTCATTTCTATCTCTTGGCATGCTTGGAGATGGAACCCTTACACCACAGTAGATTTGCGGCTGGTATGACCCCACGGCAGGCTGGGAGCTGGACTCCTTCATCCCATGGGATTCCAGCGGGAGCTGGAATCCTTCAGGCTGCTGCATCTTGAGAGCGGAATCCTTCACCCCACATCGTGCTGGGAGTTTTCTCCTTCACCCGTCGGCACCCAAAGAATCCTCTCTGCTGGACACTGGGAGCTGGAGGCCCCCACCCCTCAGCCTGCTGGGAGCCGGGGTCCTTCCCTCTACGACAGACTGGAGGCTGGAGTCCTTCAGCCTGTGATGTGCTGGCAGGCTGAGCCCATGGCAGCAGGACAGGCTGGGAGCTGGAACCCTTCACCCCACGGGATGGTGGGAGCTCAAGTCTTTCACCCCACGGCATCCTTTCCCGGGAGACACTCCAGTCCCCTCAGCTCCCTCTGTCTCCCAGACCCTGACTTCGGCTCACTGCTCCGGCTGAACGTCTGAGCCACCCCCAGGGCTTCATCATCATCAGAAACAGCAGGCTACAGTTTAAATTTAAGTATATAGCAACCAGATAAATTGCTGGCAAACTACGGTTAGAGTTAGGGTGAAGGATTAGGGTGAGATAGGATGGGGTTAGCAAGTACAACTTCTCTCCATGATTTTTGCCCGCATACGGGGGCAGAGTGAGGAAACACTGCTTCCCTTCCTCCCACATTAGTCTCCAGCTTTCAGAGGTCAGGTCAGGTCTGCGTCCTGTAGAGGAAATCTTAGAACCATGGAATAGTTTGGGTTGCAAGGGACCCTAAAGCCCATCCCGTTCTACCCTCCCATGGGATCAGGTGCCCAAGGCCCATCCAGCCTGGCCTTGAACACCTCCAGGGATGTGTTCAAGCTGTTGCCACAGCTTCCCTGGGCAACCAGGGCCAGGGCCTCCCCACTCTCATGGTGAAGAAATTCCTCCTTATGTCTAGTCTAAATCTGCCCCACTACAGTTTGTGCCCGTTCCCCCTCGGCCTGTCACCGCAAGTCCCTCTCCAGCTTTCTTGCAGGCCCATAAATGAGCTTCCTTGCCCATAAACTGCCAACAACACCCAGCGAGAGCTCAGGATCTGGTAGATCCCAGTGGTGATCAGAAGGTTCTGAGACCACTTCTCCTCACCCTACACAACGGGTTCTCTGCAAACAGCTGTGCCTTTCCCTTGTTCCGGCCCAGTGCCACCCTGAGGCCCCACAGCCCCGCGGGTCAAGAGCCGGCGATGCCACCCGCTGGGCCCGTGCCCGGCCTGCATGGTACCCGCCCCGACCGAGCGCGCCTCCTGGCCACCCTACGGCCCCGTCGCTCTCTCCCATTGACCAATTCACTGGCGCAGGCACAGGCTAAATCAGAGCCTGTGTTGCACAGTGCAGGATTCTCAGTGCCAGATTCTGGCTAACATCATCTTCACAACACGTCACAGAATCACAGAATGACTAGGTTGGAAAAGACCCACTGGATCATCGAGACCAACCATTCCTATCAATCAGTAAACCATGCCCCTCAGCACCTCACTCACTCGTCTTTTAAATACCTCCAGGGACGGTGACACAACCCCCTCCCTGGGCAGCATCTGCCAGTGCCCAATGACCCTTTCAGTGGAGAATTTTTTTCTGATGTCCAGCCTGAACCTTCCCTGTCGGAGCTTGAGGCCATTCCCTCTTGTCCTGTCACCTGTCACTTGGGAAGAGAGGGCAGCTCAATCCAAATGCTCTACCTTGTTCTTGCTTTGTTTTAAACATCAAATCAGTAAAACACATGCATCGCATGCAACCGATCCAAAGTTTTAATGCAGACAGTGATGGTTTACACAGGGTTCCTCCACCTCCCCTGTGCCTGGGCAGAAGAGGCCACAGGATCCTCTTACGCAGACATGCTGCCACTGGTCACTTGGGAAAAGTGGCATCAATTCAACCTCGAGAGAAACTGCACACCCCCCCCGCCCCCGATTGCAACGCCCCACGCTGCACCCCCGCCCCACGCCCGACGTGCCTGGCGCCCACAACCAGCGCCTCTGTGACATCAGCACAGGGCCGATGGTTCTGCGGGCAGCAGGAGCGCTGTGGGCAGTCTGTCAGCTGTTGTCCTGGTGGCAACAAGCTTTCAGTCACTGCAGTGCCACGTGTCGCTGGCACCATGCGTGTGCTCCTCATCCTTGTCCTGCTGTCTCTGTGCCAGTCCGTGCAGGGCACAGGTGACACCTGCGAGTGAGTGGCCCCAGGCTCGAGGAGGGAGCTGGGATGGCTCTGCTGGGGTTTGCTGGAGGGCACCCACTTGTCCCTTGTGGCCACATCACAGCTCCCCCCACCCCGGGTGGGAGGCGCTGGTCCCCGCCAGCACCCACACCGCTGGCACAACTCCTCTGCGGGGCTAAAGGAATCCTAGGGGCACCGAGTAGGACAGTCACGAGTTTCTGGTCTCCACAGGACCTGCGGACGCCGTCTGATGGATCACAGCTACAGCATGTCGCGTGTCGTTGGAGGCAGAGATGCCCAGGTCGGGGCTTGGCCCTGGATCGTCAGCATCCAGAGCCCCTGGGCAGCCGGGATGTGGCACGTATGCGGAGGGACCCTCATCAGCCCAGAGTGGGTCCTCACAGCCGCCCACTGCTTCATCGAGGCCAGGTCAGGAGTGCCAGGGAACAGGGACATCCCCGCCACGCTGGCAGGTGCCCAGCCTGCAGCAGCGCGGCAGACCGGCACCCCGTTCCATCACGATGCTCCGGGGCCCTCTCAGCCCAGCAGAGAGACGGCTGAGGAGAAGGCTGGGTTCCTGCCACCACCTCCTGTCAGCCTCCAGCTCGTTGGTTCTCGGGCCTGAGCCATGCTAGGGCAGCCGCGCTCTCTGCACCGCTGCTTCCCTCTCTCCCTTGGGAAGGAGAAGGCAGCTGACAGCCGAGCTGCCGCAGCATATGGCTCCACTCCCCAAAACCCGCTTTCCCTTTGCCTCACAGGAACATTGAGGCGTGGCGTGTGGTGGCCGGTGCCACCCAGCTGAGTCGCCTGGGTGCCGAGGCTCAAGTGCGCAGCATAAAGCGGCTCCTGGTCCACGATCAGTACAACAACATCTCGCAGAGCAATGACATCGCCTTACTGGAACTGGACCAGCCTGTTGAGTGCAACGTCCACGTGCAGCTCGCCTGTGTGCCCCACCCCTCGCTCAAAGTGTCTCAGCTGACCACCTGCTATGTGGGCGGTTGGGGTGCCACCGCCGAGGGAGGTGAGCTCCTGAAAAGAAGTACTCACCTCCTGGGTGAGGAGATGGGTCGGGCTTCCTAAAAGCAGAGGTGAAAGGCAGCGTCAGCCTGCGAGGACGTATGCCCCAGGGGAGACGAGTCTCACCCCTTCCCCAGGGCCAGACCCCAGGGAGGGATGCGCTGCTGAGATGCCTCTGCCGAGGCAAAGGCAAACCCAAGGGAAGGGGCTCCCCCAAGCAAGGTAGGAGAACCGGCAATGCACTGCTGACTGTTCCTTCCTGCCTGTGCTCCCAGCTCTAGCGTCAAACGACGTACTCCAGGAGGCTCAGGTCCTCCTCATCGACACCCATGTCTGCAACAGCAGCGGCTGGTACCGCGGGGCCATCCACCAGCACAACCTGTGCGCAGGATATCCGCAGGGCGGCATCGACACCTGCCAGGTAGGAGCGGGAGACAAGATCCAGCAGTGCAGGCAGCCCCGGAACGGCCACTCAAACCCCCCCAAAACAGCCCCCTCCCAGACCAGGTCTCGCCGGCTCCGGCACCAGAGCGGAGCCTTTCTGTGCAGGGAACACTGCTCTGGAGCTGCTGGCAGACAGCAGGAGCCAGGCCTCGCACCCACAGAGGCCCCCAACGTCCCCTTCATCCTCTCTCCTCCGCTACAGGGAGACAGTGGCGGTCCTCTCATCTGTCAGGATCCTCGGACTGAGCACTTCTGGCTAGTGGGAGTGACCAGCTGGGGCAGAGGCTGCGCCAGAGTCCGTCGGCCGGGGGTCTACATCTCCACTCAGCATTTCTTCAACTGGATCCTGGCACAGACGGAGCTGCAGCCAGCAGGAAGGCCTGCACCAACCCCACCGCCAGCGCTCACCTCAGCGACCCTTCAGAAGACAACGCAGACCGCCAGCGCTACGCCCTGTCCGTTTCCGTGCCAGAAGCTGGTGGCATTCTTTAAAATGTTGCGGGAGCTCCTGCAGTACCCGTGGTCTGGAAAGGCTTGAGGGGCAGAACAGACAGCCTTGCCCATTTTGTGTCTGTAGTTAGGTTATAGATTTACGTATAGCAAGTCTTGTTGAGTAGCTTTGAATTACCTTGTTAATCAATGCATAAATAAATGGTTAATCAACTAACAAAACAAATACCTAAACAAGCTTTAAAGTGCTGCCAAATCAAAGTCTCAAAACATTCCATCCAGGAAGATTCCTTCAGCCCATGTAATGGTGGGAGTATAGAGTCCTTCACACACGTCCCACTAGGACCTGGAGTAATTCTCCGTGCGCTGAGGAAGAAGATTCAGTTCCTCACCCCACAATATGATGGGAGCTGGAGTGCTTCACCCCACAGCATGCTGCAAACTTGACTCCTTCACCCTAGGAGGGGGGTTTTGGTATAATAAGTCTTCTACCCCACGGCACGGTAAGATCTGGATTGTTTGAACCCGCGTTGAATGAATGCTGGTGTTGGGTTTCGTTGCCCGATGGGGTGCATGGAGCTGATGTCCTTAGCCTGGCCACACGCTGGGAGCTGGAGTCATTTCTATCTCTTGGCATGCTTGGAGATGGAACCCTTACACCACAGTAGATTTGCGGCTGGTATGACCCCACGGCAGGCTGGGAGCTGGACTCCTTCATCCCATGGGATTCCAGCGGGAGCTGGAATCCTTCAGGCTGCTGCATCTTGAGAGCGGAATCCTTCACCCCACATCGTGCTGGGAGTTTTCTCCTTCACCCGTCGGCACCCAAAGAATCCTCTCTGCTGGACACTGGGAGCTGGAGGCCCCCACCCCTCAGCCTGCTGGGAGCCGGGGTCCTTCCCTCTACGACAGACTGGAGGCTGGAGTCCTTCAGCCTGTGATGTGCTGGCAGGCTGAGCCCATGGCAGCAGGACAGGCTGGGAGCTGGAACCCTTCACCCCACGGGATGGTGGGAGCTCAAGTCTTTCACCCCACGGCATCCTTTCCCGGGAGACACTCCAGTCCCCTCAGCTCCCTCTGTCTCCCAGACCCTGACTTCGGCTCACTGCTCCGGCTGAACGTCTGAGCCACCCCCAGGGCTTCATCATCATCAGAAACAGCAGGCTACAGTTTAAATTTAAGTATATAGCAACCAGATAAATTGCTGGCAAACTACGGTTAGAGTTAGGGTGAAGGATTAGGGTGAGATAGGATGGGGTTAGCAAGTACAACTTCTCTCCATGATTTTTGCCCGCATACGGGGGCAGAGTGAGGAAACACTGCTTCCCTTCCTCCCACATTAGTCTCCAGCTTTCAGAGGTCAGGTCAGGTCTGCGTCCTGTAGAGGAAATCTTAGAACCATGGAATAGTTTGGGTTGCAAGGGACCCTAAAGCCCATCCCGTTCTACCCTCCCATGGGATCAGGTGCCCAAGGCCCATCCAGCCTGGCCTTGAACACCTCCAGGGATGTGTTCAAGCTGTTGCCACAGCTTCCCTGGGCAACCAGGGCCAGGGCCTCCCCACTCTCATGGTGAAGAAATTCCTCCTTATGTCTAGTCTAAATCTGCCCCACTACAGTTTGTGCCCGTTCCCCCTCGGCCTGTCACCGCAAGTCCCTCTCCAGCTTTCTTGCAGGCCCATAAATGAGCTTCCTTGCCCATAAACTGCCAACAACACCCAGCGAGAGCTCAGGATCTGGTAGATCCCAGTGGTGATCAGAAGGTTCTGAGACCACTTCTCCTCACCCTACACAACGGGTTCTCTGCAAACAGCTGTGCCTTTCCCTTGTTCCGGCCCAGTGCCACCCTGAGGCCCCACAGCCCCGCGGGTCAAGAGCCGGCGATGCCACCCGCTGGGCCCGTGCCCGGCCTGCATGGTACCCGCCCCGACCGAGCGCGCCTCCTGGCCACCCTACGGCCCCGTCGCTCTCTCCCATTGACCAATTCACTGGCGCAGGCACAGGCTAAATCAGAGCCTGTGTTGCACAGTGCAGGATTCTCAGTGCCAGATTCTGGCTAACATCATCTTCACAACACGTCACAGAATCACAGAATGACTAGGTTGGAAAAGACCCACTGGATCATCGAGACCAACCATTCCTATCAATCAGTAAACCATGCCCCTCAGCACCTCACTCACTCGTCTTTTAAATACCTCCAGGGACGGTGACACAACCCCCTCCCTGGGCAGCATCTGCCAGTGCCCAATGACCCTTTCAGTGGAGAATTTTTTTCTGATGTCCAGCCTGAACCTTCCCTGTCGGAGCTTGAGGCCATTCCCTCTTGTCCTGTCACCTGTCACTTGGGAAGAGAGGGCAGCTCAATCCAAATGCTCTACCTTGTTCTTGCTTTGTTTTAAACATCAAATTTAATAAACACATGCATCGCATGCAACCGATCCAAAGTTTTAATGCAGACAGTGATGGTTTACACAGGGTTCCTCCACCTCCCCTGTGCCTGGGCAGAAGAGGCCACAGGATCCTCTTACGCAGACATGCTGCCACTGGTCACTTGGGAAAAGTGGCATCAATTCAACCTCGAGAGAAACTGCACACCCCCCCCGCCCCCGATTGCAACGCCCCACGCTGCACCCCCGCCCCACGCCCGACGTGCCTGGCGCCCACAACCAGCGCCTCTGTGACATCAGCACAGGGCCGATGGTTCTGCGGGCAGCAGGAGCGCTGTGGGCAGTCTGTCAGCTGTTGTCCTGGTGGCAACAAGCTTTCAGTCACTGCAGTGCCACGTGTCGCTGGCACCATGCGTGTGCTCCTCATCCTTGTCCTGCTGTCTCTGTGCCAGTCCGTGCAGGGCACAGGTGACACCTGCGAGTGAGTGGCCCCAGGCTCGAGGAGGGAGCTGGGATGGCTCTGCTGGGGTTTGCTGGAGGGCACCCACTTGTCCCTTGTGGCCACATCACAGCTCCCCCCACCCCGGGTGGGAGGCGCTGGTCCCCGCCAGCACCCACACCGCTGGCACAACTCCTCTGCGGGGCTAAAGGAATCCTAGGGGCACCGAGTAGGACAGTCACGAGTTTCTGGTCTCCACAGGACCTGCGGACGCCGTCTGATGGATCACAGCTACAGCATGTCGCGTGTCGTTGGAGGCAGAGATGCCCAGGTCGGGGCTTGGCCCTGGATCGTCAGCATCCAGAGCCCCTGGGCAGCCGGGATGTGGCATGTATGCGGAGGGACCCTCATCAGCCCAGAGTGGGTCCTCACAGCCGCCCACTGCTTCATCGAGGCCAGGTCAGGAGTGCCAGGGAACAGGGACATCCCCGCCACGCTGGCAGGTGCCCAGCCTGCAGCAGCGCGGCAGACCGGCACCCCGTTCCATCACGATGCTCCGGGGCCCTCTCAGCCCAGCAGAGAGACGGCTGAGGAGAAGGCTGGGTTCCTGCCACCACCTCCTGTCAGCCTCCAGCTCGTTGGTTCTCGGGCCTGAGCCATGCTAGGGCAGCCGCGCTCTCTGCACCGCTGCTTCCCTCTCTCCCTTGGGAAGGAGAAGGCAGCTGACAGCCGAGCTGCCGCAGCATATGGCTCCACTCCCCAAAACCCGCTTTCCCTTTGCCTCACAGGAACATTGAGGCGTGGCGTGTGGTGGCCGGTGCCACCCAGCTGAGTCGCCTGGGTGCCGAGGCTCAAGTGCGCAGCATAAAGCGGCTCCTGGTCCACGATCAGTACAACAACATCTCGCAGAGCAATGACATCGCCTTACTGGAACTGGACCAGCCTGTTGAGTGCAACGTCCACGTGCAGCTCGCCTGTGTGCCCCACCCCTCGCTCAAAGTGTCTCAGCTGACCACCTGCTATGTGGGCGGTTGGGGTGCCACCGCCGAGGGAGGTGAGCTCCTGAAAAGAAGTACTCACCTCCTGGGTGAGGAGATGGGTCGGGCTTCCTAAAAGCAGAGGTGAAAGGCAGCGTCAGCCTGCGAGGACGTATGCCCCAGGGGAGACGAGTCTCACCCCTTCCCCAGGGCCAGACCGCAGGGAGGGATGCGCTGCTGAGATGCCTCTGCCGAGGCAAAGGCAAACCCAAGGGAAGGGGCTCCCCCAAGCAAGGTAGGAGAACCGGCAATGCACTGCTGACTGTTCCTTCCTGCCTGTGCTCCCAGCTCTAGCGTCAAACGACGTACTCCAGGAGGCTCAGGTCCTCCTCATCGACACCCATGTCTGCAACAGCAGCGGCTGGTACCGTGGGGCCATCCACCAGCACAACCTGTGCGCAGGATATCCGCAGGGCGGCATCGACACCTGCCAGGTAGGAGCGGGAGACAAGATCCAGCAGTGCAGGCAGCCCCGGAACGGCCACTCAAACCCCCCCAAAACAGCCCCCTCCCAGACCAGGTCTCGCCGGCTCCGGCACCAGAGCGGAGCCTTTCTGTGCAGGGAACACTGCTCTGGAGCTGCTGGCAGACAGCAGGAGCCAGGCCTCGCACCCACAGGGGCCCCCAACGTCCCCTTCATCCTCTCTCCTCCGCTACAGGGAGACAGTGGTGGTCCTCTCATCTGTCAGGATCCTCGGACTGAGCACTTCTGGCTAGTGGGAGTGACCAGCTGGGGCAGAGGCTGCGCCAGAGTCCGTCGGCCGGGGGTCTACATCTCCACTCAGCATTTCTTCAACTGGATCCTGGCACAGACGGAGCTGCAGCCAGCAGGAAGGCCTGCACCAACCCCACCGCCAGCGCTCACCTCAGCGACCCTTCAGAAGACAACGCAGACCGCCAGCGCTACGCCCTGTCCGTTTCCGTGCCAGAAGCTGGTGGCATTCTTTAAAATGTTGCGGGAGCTCCTGCAGTACCCGTGGTCTGGAAAGGCTTGAGGGGCAGAACAGACAGCCTTGCCCATTTTGTGTCTGTAGTTAGGTTATAGATTTACGTATAGCAAGTCTTGTTGAGTAGCTTTGAATTACCTTGTTAATCAATGCATAAATAAATGGTTAATCAACTAACAAAACAAATACCTAAACAAGCTTTAAAGTGCTGCCAAATCAAAGTCTCAAAACATTCCATCCAGGAAGATTCCTTCAGCCCGTGTAATGGTGGGAGTATAGAGTCCTTCACACACGTCCCACTAGGACCTGGAGTAATTCTCCGTGCGCTGAGGAAGAAGATTCAGTTCCTCACCCCACAATATGATGGGAGCTGGAGTGCTTCACCCCACAGCATGCTGCAAACTTGACTCCTTCACCCTAGGAGGGGGGTTTTGGTATAATAAGTCTTCTACCCCACGGCACGGTAAGATCTGGATTGTTTGAACCCGCGTTGAATGAATGCTGGTGTTGGGTTTTGTTGCCCGATGGGGTGCATGGAGCTGATGTCCTTAGCCTGGCCACACGCTGGGAGCTGGAGTCATTTCTATCTCTTGGCATGCTTGGAGATGGAACCCTTACACCACAGTAGATTTGCGGCTGGTATGACCCCACGGCAGGCTGGGAGCTGGACTCCTTCATCCCATGGGATTCCAGCGGGAGCTGGAATCCTTCAGGCTGCTGCATCTTGAGAGCGGAATCCTTCACCCCACATCGTGCTGGGAGTTTTCTCCTTCACCCGTCGGCACCCAAAGAATCCTCTCTGCTGGACACTGGGAGCTGGAGGCCCCCACCCCTCAGCCTGCTGGGAGCCGGGGTCCTTCCCTCTACGACAGACTGGAGGCTGGAGTCCTTCAGCCTGTGATGTGCTGGCAGGCTGAGCCCATGGCAGCAGGACAGGCTGGGAGCTGGAACCCTTCACCCCACGGGATGGTGGGAGCTCAAGTCTTTCACCCCACGGCATCCTTTCCCGGGAGACACTCCAGTCCCCTCAGCTCCCTCTGTCTCCCAGACCCTGACTTCGGCTCACTGCTCCGGCTGAACGTCTGAGCCACCCCCAGGGCTTCATCATCATCAGAAACAGCAGGCTACAGTTTAAATTTAAGTATATAGCAACCAGATAAATTGCTGGCAAACTACGGTTAGAGTTAGGGTGAAGGATTAGGGTGAGATAGGATGGGGTTAGCAAGTACAACTTCTCTCCATGATTTTTGCCCGCATACGGGGGCAGAGTGAGGAAACACTGCTTCCCTTCCTCCCACATTAGTCTCCAGCTTTCAGAGGTCAGGTCAGGTCTGCGTCCTGTAGAGGAAATCTTAGAACCATGGAATAGTTTGGGTTGCAAGGGACCCTAAAGCCCATCCCGTTCTACCCTCCCATGGGATCAGGTGCCCAAGGCCCATCCAGCCTGGCCTTGAACACCTCCAGGGATGTGTTCAAGCTGTTGCCACAGCTTCCCTGGGCAACCAGGGCCAGGGCCTCCCCACTCTCATGGTGAAGAAATTCCTCCTTATGTCTAGTCTAAATCTGCCCCACTACAGTTTGTGCCCGTTCCCCCTCGGCCTGTCACCGCAAGTCCCTCTCCAGCTTTCTTGCAGGCCCATAAATGAGCTTCCTTGCCCATAAACTGCCAACAACACCCAGCGAGAGCTCAGGATCTGGCAGATCCCAGTGGTGATCAGAAGGTTCTGAGACCACTTCTCCTCACCCTACACAACGGGTTCTCTGCAAACAGCTGTGCCTTTCCCTTGTTCCGGCCCAGTGCCACCTTGAGGCCCCACAGCCCCGCGGGTCAAGAGCCGGCGATGCCACCCGCTGGGCCCGTGCCCGGCCTGCATGGTACCCGCCCCGACCGAGCGCGCCTCCTGGCCACCCTACGGCCCCGTCGCTCTCTCCCATTGACCAATTCACTGGCGCAGGCACAGGCTAAATCAGAGCCTGTGTTGCACAGTGCAGGATTCTCAGTGCCAGATTCTGGCTAACATCATCTTCACAACACGTCACAGAATCACAGAATGACTAGGTTGGAAAAGACCCACTGGATCATCGAGACCAACCATTCCTATCAATCAGTAAACCATGCCCCTCAGCACCTCACTCACTCGTCTTTTAAATACCTCCAGGGACGGTGACACAACCCCCTCCCTGGGCAGCATCTGCCAGTGCCCAATGACCCTTTCAGTGGAGAATTTTTTTCTGATGTCCAGCCTGAACCTTCCCTGTCGGAGCTTGAGGCCATTCCCTCTTGTCCTGTCACCTGTCACTTGGGAAGAGAGGGCAGCTCAATCCAAATGCTCTACCTTGTTCTTGCTTTGTTTTAAACATCAAATCAGTAAAACACATGCATCGCATGCAACCGATCCAAAGTTTTAATGCAGACAGTGATGGTTTACACAGGGTTCCTCCACCTCCCCTGTGCCTGGGCAGAAGAGGCCACAGGATCCTCTTACGCAGACATGCTGCCACTGGTCACTTGGGAAAAGTGGCATCAATTCAACCTCGAGAGAAACTGCACACCCCCCCCGCCCCCGATTGCAACGCCCCACGCTGCACCCCCGCCCCACGCCCGACGTGCCTGGCGCCCACAACCAGCGCCTCTGTGACATCAGCACAGGGCCGATGGTTCTGCGGGCAGCAGGAGCGCTGTGGGCAGTCTGTCAGCTGTTGTCCTGGTGGCAACAAGCTTTCAGTCACTGCAGTGCCACGTGTCGCTGGCACCATGCGTGTGCTCCTCATCCTTGTCCTGCTGTCTCTGTGCCAGTCCGTGCAGGGCACAGGTGACACCTGCGAGTGAGTGGCCCCAGGCTCGAGGAGGGAGCTGGGATGGCTCTGCTGGGGTTTGCTGGAGGGCACCCACTTGTCCCTTGTGGCCACATCACAGCTCCCCCCACCCCGGGTGGGAGGCGCTGGTCCCCGCCAGCACCCACACCGCTGGCACAACTCCTCTGCGGGGCTAAAGGAATCCTAGGGGCACCGAGTAGGACAGTCACGAGTTTCTGGTCTCCACAGGACCTGCGGACGCCGTCTGATGGATCACAGCTACAGCATGTCGCGTGTCGTTGGAGGCAGAGATGCCCAGGTCGGGGCTTGGCCCTGGATCGTCAGCATCCAGAGCCCCTGGGCAGCCGGGATGTGGCATGTATGCGGAGGGACCCTCATCAGCCCAGAGTGGGTCCTCACAGCCGCCCACTGCTTCATCGAGGCCAGGTCAGGAGTGCCAGGGAACAGGGACATCCCCGCCACGCTGGCAGGTGCCCAGCCTGCAGCAGCGCGGCAGACCGGCACCCCGTTCCATCACGATGCTCCGGGGCCCTCTCAGCCCAGCAGAGAGACGGCTGAGGAGAAGGCTGGGTTCATGCCACCACCTCCTGTCAGCCTCCAGCTCGTTGGTTCTCGGGCCTGAGCCATGCTAGGGCAGCCGCGCTCTCTGCACCGCTGCTTCCCTCTCTCCCTTGGGAAGGAGAAGGCAGCTGACAGCCGAGCTGCCGCAGCATATGGCTCCACTCCCCAAAACCCGCTTTCCCTTTGCCTCACAGGAACATTGAGGCGTGGCGTGTGGTGGCCGGTGCCACCCAGCTGAGTCGCCTGGGTGCCGAGGCTCAAGTGCGCAGCATAAAGCGGCTCCTGGTCCACGATCAGTACAACAACATCTCGCAGAGCAATGACATCGCCTTACTGGAACTGGACCAGCCTGTTGAGTGCAACGTCCACGTGCAGCTCGCCTGTGTGCCCCACCCCTCGCTCAAAGTGTCTCAGCTGACCACCTGCTATGTGGGCGGTTGGGGTGCCACCGCCGAGGGAGGTGAGCTCCTGAAAAGAAGTACTCACCTCCTGGGTGAGGAGATGGGTCGGGCTTCCTAAAAGCAGAGGTGAAAGGCAGCGTCAGCCTGCGAGGACGTATGCCCCAGGGGAGACGAGTCTCACCCCTTCCCCAGGGCCAGACCGCAGGGAGGGATGCGCTGCTGAGATGCCTCTGCCGAGGCAAAGGCAAACCCAAGGGAAGGGGCTCCCCCAAGCAAGGTAGGAGAACCGGCAATGCACTGCTGACTGTTCCTTCCTGCCTGTGCTCCCAGCTCTAGCGTCAAACGACGTACTCCAGGAGGCTCAGGTCCTCCTCATCGACACCCATGTCTGCAACAGCAGCGGCTGGTACCGCGGGGCCATCCACCAGCACAACCTGTGCGCAGGATATCCGCAGGGCGGCATCGACACCTGCCAGGTAGGAGCGGGAGACAAGATCCAGCAGTGCAGGCAGCCCCGGAACGGCCACTCAAACCCCCCCAAAACAGCCCCCTCCCAGACCAGGTCTCGCCGGCTCCGGCACCAGAGCGGAGCCTTTCTGTGCAGGGAACACTGCTCTGGAGCTGCTGGCAGACAGCAGGAGCCAGGCCTCGCACCCACAGGGGCCCCCAACGTCCCCTTCATCCTCTCTCCTCCGCTACAGGGAGACAGTGGCGGTCCTCTCATCTGTCAGGATCCTCGGACTGAGCACTTCTGGCTAGTGGGAGTGACCAGCTGGGGCAGAGGCTGCGCCAGAGTCCGTCGGCCGGGGGTTTACATCTCCACTCAGCATTTCTTCAACTGGATCCTGGCACAGACGGAGCTGCAGCCAGCAGGAAGGCCTGCACCAACCCCACCACCAGCGCTCACCTCAGCGACCCTTCAGAAGACAACGCAGACCGCCAGCGCTACGCCCTGTCCGTTTCCGTGCCAGAAGCTGGTGGCATTCTTTAAAATGTTGCGGGAGCTCCTGCAGTACCCGTGGTCTGGAAAGGCTTGAGGGGCAGAACAGACAGCCTTGCCCATTTTGTGTCTGTAGTTAGGTTATAGATTTACGTATAGCAAGTCTTGTTGAGTAGCTTTGAATTACCTTGTTAATCAATGCATAAATAAATGGTTAATCAACTAACAAAACAAATACCTAAACAAGCTTTAAAGTGCTGCCAAATCAAAGTCTCAAAACATTCCATCCAGGAAGATTCCTTCAGCCCGTGTAATGGTGGGAGTATAGAGTCCTTCACACACGTCCCACTAGGACCTGGAGTAATTCTCCGTGCGCTGAGGAAGAAGATTCAGTTCCTCACCCCACAATATGATGGGAGCTGGAGTGCTTCACCCCACAGCATGCTGCAAACTTGACTCCTTCACCCTAGGAGGGGGGTTTTGGTATAATAAGTCTTCTACCCCACGGCACGGTAAGATCTGGATTGTTTGAACCCGCGTTGAATGAATGCTGGTGTTGGGTTTTGTTGCCCGATGGGGTGCATGGAGCTGATGTCCTTAGCCTGGCCACACGCTGGGAGCTGGAGTCATTTCTATCTCTTGGCATGCTTGGAGATGGAACCCTTACACCACAGTAGATTTGCGGCTGGTATGACCCCACGGCAGGCTGGGAGCTGGACTCCTTCATCCCATGGGATTCCAGCGGGAGCTGGAATCCTTCAGGCTGCTGCATCTTGAGAGCGGAATCCTTCACCCCACATCGTGCTGGGAGTTTTCTCCTTCACCCGTCGGCACCCAAAGAATCCTCTCTGCTGGACACTGGGAGCTGGAGGCCCCCACCCCTCAGCCTGCTGGGAGCCGGGGTCCTTCCCTCTACGACAGACTGGAGGCTGGAGTCCTTCAGCCTGTGATGTGCTGGCAGGCTGAGCCCATGGCAGCAGGACAGGCTGGGAGCTGGAACCCTTCACCCCACGGGATGGTGGGAGCTCAAGTCTTTCACCCCACGGCATCCTTTCCCGGGAGACACTCCAGTCCCCTCAGCTCCCTCTGTCTCCCAGACCCTGACTTCGGCTCACTGCTCCGGCTGAACGTCTGAGCCACCCCCAGGGCTTCATCATCATCAGAAACAGCAGGCTACAGTTTAAATTTAAGTATATAGCAACCAGATAAATTGCTGGCAAACTACGGTTAGAGTTAGGGTGAAGGATTAGGGTGAGATAGGATGGGGTTAGCAAGTACAACTTCTCTCCATGATTTTTGCCCGCATACGGGGGCAGAGTGAGGAAACACTGCTTCCCTTCCTCCCACATTAGTCTCCAGCTTTCAGAGGTCAGGTCAGGTCTGCGTCCTGTAGAGGAAATCTTAGAACCATGGAATAGTTTGGGTTGCAAGGGACCCTAAAGCCCATCCCGTTCTACCCTCCCATGGGATCAGGTGCCCAAGGCCCATCCAGCCTGGCCTTGAACACCTCCAGGGATGTGTTCAAGCTGTTGCCACAGCTTCCCTGGGCAACCAGGGCCAGGGCCTCCCCACTCTCATGGTGAAGAAATTCCTCCTTATGTCTAGTCTAAATCTGCCCCACTACAGTTTGTGCCCGTTCCCCCTCGGCCTGTCACCGCAAGTCCCTCTCCAGCTTTCTTGCAGGCCCATAAATGAGCTTCCTTGCCCATAAACTGCCAACAACACCCAGCGAGAGCTCAGGATCTGGCAGATCACAGTGGTGATCAGAAGGTTCTGAGACCACTTCTCCTCACCCTACACAACGGGTTCTCTGCAAACAGCTATGCCTTTCCCTTGTTCCGGCCCAGTGCCACCCTGAGGCCCCACAGCCCCGCGGGTCAAGAGCCGGCGATGCCACCCGCTGGGCCCGTGCCCGGCCTGCATGGTACCCGCCCCGACCGAGCGCGCCTCCTGGCCACCCTACGGCCCCGTCGCTCTCTCCCATTGACCAATTCACTGGCGCAGGCACAGGCTAAATCAGAGCCTGTGTTGCACAGTGCAGGATTCTCAGTGCCAGATTCTGGCTAACATCATCTTCACAACACGTCACAGAATCACAGAATGACTAGGTTGGAAAAGACCCACTGGATCATCGAGACCAACCATTCCTATCAATCAGTAAACCATGCCCCTCAGCACCTCACTCACTCGTCTTTTAAATACCTCCAGGGACGGTGACACAACCCCCTCCCTGGGCAGCATCTGCCAGTGCCCAATGACCCTTTCAGTGGAGAATTTTTTTCTGATGTCCAGCCTGAACCTTCCCTGTCGGAGCTTGAGGCCATTCCCTCTTGTCCTGTCACCTGTCACTTGGGAAGAGAGGGCAGCTCAATCCAAATGCTCTACCTTGTTCTTGCTTTGTTTTAAACATCAAATCAGTAAAACACATGCATCGCATGCAACCGATCCAAAGTTTTAATGCAGACAGTGATGGTTTACACAGGGTTCCTCCACCTCCCCTGTGCCTGGGCAGAAGAGGCCACAGGATCCTCTTACGCAGACATGCTGCCACTGGTCACTTGGGAAAAGTGGCATCAATTCAACCTCGAGAGAAACTGCACACCCCCCCCGCCCCCGATTGCAACGCCCCACGCTGCACCCCCGCCCCACGCCCGACGTGCCTGGCGCCCACAACCAGCGCCTCTGTGACATCAGCACAGGGCCGATGGTTCTGCGGGCAGCAGGAGCGCTGTGGGCAGTCTGTCAGCTGTTGTCCTGGTGGCAACAAGCTTTCAGTCACTGCAGTGCCACGTGTCGCTGGCACCATGCGTGTGCTCCTCATCCTTGTCCTGCTGTCTCTGTGCCAGTCCGTGCAGGGCACAGGTGACACCTGCGAGTGAGTGGCCCCAGGCTCGAGGAGGGAGCTGGGATGGCTCTGCTGGGGTTTGCTGGAGGGCACCCACTTGTCCCTTGTGGCCACATCACAGCTCCCCCCACCCCGGGTGGGAGGCGCTGGTCCCCGCCAGCACCCACACCGCTGGCACAACTCCTCTGCGGGGCTAAAGGAATCCTAGGGGCACCGAGTAGGACAGTCACGAGTTTCTGGTCTCCACAGGACCTGCGGACGCCGTCTGATGGATCACAGCTACAGCATGTCGCGTGTCGTTGGAGGCAGAGATGCCCAGGTCGGGGCTTGGCCCTGGATCGTCAGCATCCAGAGCCCCTGGGCAGCCGGGATGTGGCATGTATGCGGAGGGACCCTCATCAGCCCAGAGTGGGTCCTCACAGCCGCCCACTGCTTCATCGAGGCCAGGTCAGGAGTGCCAGGGAACAGGGACATCCCCGCCACGCTGGCAGGTGCCCAGCCTGCAGCAGCGCGGCAGACCGGCACCCCGTTCCATCACGATGCTCCGGGGCCCTCTCAGCCCAGCAGAGAGACGGCTGAGGAGAAGGCTGGGTTCCTGCCACCACCTCCTGTCAGCCTCCAGCTCGTTGGTTCTCGGGCCTGAGCCATGCTAGGGCAGCCGCGCTCTCTGCACCGCTGCTTCCCTCTCTCCCTTGGGAAGGAGAAGGCAGCTGACAGCCGAGCTGCCGCAGCATATGGCTCCACTCCCCAAAACCCGCTTTCCCTTTGCCTCACAGGAACATTGAGGCGTGGCGTGTGGTGGCCGGTGCCACCCAGCTGAGTCGCCTGGGTGCCGAGGCTCAAGTGCGCAGCATAAAGCGGCTCCTGGTCCACGATCAGTACAACAACATCTCGCAGAGCAATGACATCGCCTTACTGGAACTGGACCAGCCTGTTGAGTGCAACGTCCACGTGCAGCTCGCCTGTGTGCCCCACCCCTCGCTCAAAGTGTCTCAGCTGACCACCTGCTATGTGGGCGGTTGGGGTGCCACCGCCGAGGGAGGTGAGCTCCTGAAAAGAAGTACTCACCTCCTGGGTGAGGAGATGGGTCGGGCTTCCTAAAAGCAGAGGTGAAAGGCAGCGTCAGCCTGCGAGGACGTATGCCCCAGGGGAGACGAGTCTCACCCCTTCCCCAGGGCCAGACCGCAGGGAGGGATGCGCTGCTGAGATGCCTCTGCCGAGGCAAAGGCAAACCCAAGGGAAGGGGCTCCCCCAAGCAAGGTAGGAGAACCGGCAATGCACTGCTGACTGTTCCTTCCTGCCTGTGCTCCCAGCTCTAGCGTCAAACGACGTACTCCAGGAGGCTCAGGTCCTCCTCATCGACACCCATGTCTGCAACAGCAGCGGCTGGTACCGCGGGGCCATCCACCAGCACAACCTGTGCGCAGGATATCCGCAGGGCGGCATCGACACCTGCCAGGTAGGAGCGGGAGACAAGATCCAGCAGTGCAGGCAGCCCCGGAACGGCCACTCAAACCCCCCCAAAACAGCCCCCTCCCAGACCAGGTCTCGCCGGCTCCGGCACCAGAGCGGAGCCTTTCTGTGCAGGGAACACTGCTCTGGAGCTGCTGGCAGACAGCAGGAGCCAGGCCTCGCACCCACAGGGGCCCCCAACGTCCCCTTCATCCTCTCTCCTCCGCTACAGGGAGACAGTGGCGGTCCTCTCATCTGTCAGGATCCTCGGACTGAGCACTTCTGGCTAGTGGGAGTGACCAGCTGGGGCAGAGGCTGCGCCAGAGTCCGTCGGCCGGGGGTCTACATCTCCACTCAGCATTTCTTCAACTGGATCCTGGCACAGACGGAGCTGCAGCCAGCAGGAAGGCCTGCACCAACCCCACCGCCAGCGCTCACCTCAGCGACCCTTCAGAAGACAACGCAGACCGCCAGCGCTACGCCCTGTCCGTTTCCGTGCCAGAAGCTGGTGGCATTCTTTAAAATGTTGCGGGAGCTCCTGCAGTACCCGTGGTCTGGAAAGGCTTGAGGGGCAGAACAGACAGCCTTGCCCATTTTGTGTCTGTAGTTAGGTTATAGATTTACGTATAGCAAGTCTTGTTGAGTAGCTTTGAATTACCTTGTTAATCAATGCATAAATAAATGGTTAATCAACTAACAAAACAAATACCTAAACAAGCTTTAAAGTGCTGCCAAATCAAAGTCTCAAAACATTCCATCCAGGAAGATTCCTTCAGCCCGTGTAATGGTGGGAGTATAGAGTCCTTCACACACGTCCCACTAGGACCTGGAGTAATTCTCCGTGCGCTGAGGAAGAAGATTCAGTTCCTCACCCCACAATATGATGGGAGCTGGAGTGCTTCACCCCACAGCATGCTGCAAACTTGACTCCTTCACCCTAGGAGGGGGGTTTTGGTATAATAAGTCTTCTACCCCACGGCACGGTAAGATCTGGATTGTTTGAACCCGCGTTGAATGAATGCTGGTGTTGGGTTTTGTTGCCCGATGGGGTGCATGGAGCTGATGTCCTTAGCCTGGCCACACGCTGGGAGCTGGAGTCATTTCTATCTCTTGGCATGCTTGGAGATGGAACCCTTACACCACAGTAGATTTGCGGCTGGTATGACCCCACGGCAGGCTGGGAGCTGGACTCCTTCATCCCATGGGATTCCAGCGGGAGCTGGAATCCTTCAGGCTGCTGCATCTTGAGAGCGGAATCCTTCACCCCACATCGTGCTGGGAGTTTTCTCCTTCACCCGTCGGCACCCAAAGAATCCTCTCTGCTGGACACTGGGAGCTGGAGGCCCCCACCCCTCAGCCTGCTGGGAGCCGGGGTCCTTCCCTCTACGACAGACTGGAGGCTGGAGTCCTTCAGCCTGTGATGTGCTGGCAGGCTGAGCCCATGGCAGCAGGACAGGCTGGGAGCTGGAACCCTTCACCCCACGGGATGGTGGGAGCTCAAGTCTTTCACCCCACGGCATCCTTTCCCGGGAGACACTCCAGTCCCCTCAGCTCCCTCTGTCTCCCAGACCCTGACTTCGGCTCACTGCTCCGGCTGAACGTCTGAGCCACCCCCAGGGCTTCATCATCATCAGAAACAGCAGGCTACAGTTTAAATTTAAGTATATAGCAACCAGATAAATTGCTGGCAAACTACGGTTAGAGTTAGGGTGAAGGATTAGGGTGAGATAGGATGGGGTTAGCAAGTACAACTTCTCTCCATGATTTTTGCCCGCATACGGGGGCAGAGTGAGGAAACACTGCTTCCCTTCCTCCCACATTAGTCTCCAGCTTTCAGAGGTCAGGTCAGGTCTGCGTCCTGTAGAGGAAATCTTAGAACCATGGAATAGTTTGGGTTGCAAGGGACCCTAAAGCCCATCCCGTTCTACCCTCCCATGGGATCAGGTGCCCAAGGCCCATCCAGCCTGGCCTTGAACACCTCCAGGGATGTGTTCAAGCTGTTGCCACAGCTTCCCTGGGCAACCAGGGCCAGGGCCTCCCCACTCTCATGGTGAAGAAATTCCTCCTTATGTCTAGTCTAAATCTGCCCCACTACAGTTTGTGCCCGTTCCCCCTCGGCCTGTCACCGCAAGTCCCTCTCCAGCTTTCTTGCAGGCCCATAAATGAGCTTCCTTGCCCATAAACTGCCAACAACACCCAGCGAGAGCTCAGGATCTGGCAGATCACAGTGGTGATCAGAAGGTTCTGAGACCACTTCTCCTCACCCTACACAACGGGTTCTCTGCAAACAGCTATGCCTTTCCCTTGTTCCGGCCCAGTGCCACCCTGAGGCCCCACAGCCCCGCGGGTCAAGAGCCGGCGATGCCACCCGCTGGGCCCGTGCCCGGCCTGCATGGTACCCGCCCCGACCGAGCGCGCCTCCTGGCCACCCTACGGCCCCGTCGCTCTCTCCCATTGACCAATTCACTGGCGCAGGCACAGGCTAAATCAGAGCCTGTGTTGCACAGTGCAGGATTCTCAGTGCCAGATTCTGGCTAACATCATCTTCACAACACGTCACAGAATCACAGAATGACTAGGTTGGAAAAGACCCACTGGATCATCGAGACCAACCATTCCTATCAATCAGTAAACCATGCCCCTCAGCACCTCACTCACTCGTCTTTTAAATACCTCCAGGGACGGTGACACAACCCCCTCCCTGGGCAGCATCTGCCAGTGCCCAATGACCCTTTCAGTGGAGAATTTTTTTCTGATGTCCAGCCTGAACCTTCCCTGTCGGAGCTTGAGGCCATTCCCTCTTGTCCTGTCACCTGTCACTTGGGAAGAGAGGGCAGCTCAATCCAAATGCTCTACCTTGTTCTTGCTTTGTTTTAAACATCAAATCAGTAAAACACATGCATCGCATGCAACCGATCCAAAGTTTTAATGCAGACAGTGATGGTTTACACAGGGTTCCTCCACCTCCCCTGTGCCTGGGCAGAAGAGGCCACAGGATCCTCTTACGCAGACATGCTGCCACTGGTCACTTGGGAAAAGTGGCATCAATTTACGTATAGCAAGTCTTGTTGAGTAGCTTTGAATTACCTTGTTAATCAATGCATAAATAAATGGTTAATCAACTAACAAAACAAACACCTAAACAAGCTTTTAAAGTGCTGCCAAATCAAAGTCTCAAAACATTCCATCCAGGACGATTCCTTCAGCCCGTGTAATGGTGGGAGTATAGAGTCCTTCACACACGTCCCACTGGGACTTGGAGTAATTCTCCGTGCACTGAGGAAGAAGATTCAGTTCCTCACCCCACAATATGGTGGGAGCTGGAGTGCTTCACCCCACAGCATGCTGCAAACTTGACTCCTTCACCCTAGGAGGGGGGTTTTGGTATAATAAGTCTTCTACCCCACGGCACGGTAAGATCTGAATCCTAAATGAAACTTGGCATCAGGGATTCCACGCTTAGAGTGTGGGGATATCCAGGCAGGCAGAACCTATCTGAGCCAGAAGCAGTAAGAGTTTGTCTCTTCAAATTGATGTTTCATCCATCACACACAGAAATATTGCGTTTTGTATTCAATGAAGGATTTTGATGTCCATTTTATTCTACAGATAGATTACACAACCATCCTAGTATTGAAGAGTGTGGTGTCTAACGATCTTTCTCTGTTCTAGGTTCAACCAGATGGCACCTATGTAACACGGGGTTCAGAGAAGATTAATTATTTCCCAGTGACTACAGTGCGCATTTCCATCATTTTGGGTGAAGTTATAATACCTCTAATGAAAGCTTGCACCATTTCCATACGATACTCTGTGGTTCGCCAGCAGTCCAAGTTAAAGCCTGGGTAATGCCACATAAGTCTGCAGTGGTGGGAAGGGGACCATATACCATTTTCCCCACACGAATCTGTATTTCTGCTTTTCATCTTATCCTTCACATCACTGCCTTATTTCCTGACCCTCACAGGGTATTACAAACATGCCTCCCCATTATTTACATTCATGAGCTTCAGTCAAGGTTTACAGAATGCTTACAGTTTTTTCTGCCATGAGTTTCATAGTTTGAAAAGCACAGCGGTTCACAGAAGCACATTTTCTTATACTTGGTCTTCCTCTGTAATCCATAACTCAGCAGAATCCAGACAAAGTGGACATGATACTGAACCTTTATTCCACAGCATCCTACTAGTGGGCACAATATTAAAATAACCTCCACCATCCACAATACCAATACCCACACTTTACAACCCTGAATTATATTAACCTGGTAAATAAATATTTTCATTTGAATGGATTTTGAAAAAAAATTCACTTCAATCTCATTTGAAAAGCAAGAAGATTGTAACGAGAACATGTTTTCATTCAAATGCGAACTAAACAAAGAACATTAGCATGCTGAACTATTATAATAACCAATTCCATCATTCAAAGTCCTAAGTGTACTAACCACAGCAAAAGGGGCAAAGAACGTATAAAAAAGGCTCAGAAAGCTTAGAATAATTTAGAGTCAAATATTTCCAGAGAAACCTATCTACACCGAAGGCCACAAAGGTGGAGTCTGAAAAGTTTTTCAGAGTGCGGTGCCACTGATCCTTCTATACCACCTAAAACCTTGGTGTCCTTGAAGGATTCCTCCTCATCCTCTCCTGCAGTTCATGTTCCCCCTCTGGACTGACCGATCACACAGAGCCTTTTCTGTTCTGTTAGGCTGTTTCACCCACACAGCAGAAAAATCACTTTTTTCCTAGGTGGGCTTGTTTCTCTAACAGCTTAACAAGCTGGGAAGATTGGCTGCCACGACATCAGCTCAGTCCTGTTCACTTACTGCTTCTTGATAATGAAAAATGCTCATTTTCTTTATGCGATAGGTAAGCTAACAGTAGCTATGCCTGTGTCCACCCTTTCCCCACTTCGTCAACTGTCTTCCAACAGGGAACAAGAAGCAAAAATCATGGACTACCAGACTCAGCAAGAAAAATTGCTGCCTCAGTTGGCAGCAGCCTATGCCTTTCATTTCATTAACGACTACCTGCAGGAGCTATTAGACAGGGGCTACAAAGAGATCCAGAGGAAGAACTTCAACACGCTGCCAGAGGTGAGTGCCAGCAGAAATAGCTTGTTCAGCACTACTTATCTCTAAATAGCCAAGTAGTTTAGCAAACTGAACAAGCATTCCTCTCATCACTAGACAACTGGAGAAAGAAGAAGCACTAAGAGATCAAATGGTGTGTCCGAGGTCCACGACCATTCAGCAACAGCATTTGCTTTACCACCCCAAATTTTGCATTTTGGGAACTGTTGCAGAGTGAAAAGGCCTTGAAAAGCATGTCCATCTGATAAAAACCTTGTTCCCAGTAGCTGGTGGTGCAAAGCATTATTTCATAACCTCATCTACAAACACACATGCAAATATTTACTTGTGAGCCAAAGCCAAAAATTTTACTTTTTTTAGATAGAACGTAAGATTTTACGACTCAAAGTCTAAGATGAAAACACACTCTGAACAAGGGTGTCCAAAGCCACTGCTGGTTGACAGAAATCAAAAAATGCACAAACTGAACACAGTGTGCCCAGCACAAGGGTAGGCAGCATCCCAGGCAGAAACTAAAGGCCAGGCTCAAGGAACTGGGTGCTACACCAGCGTGCAAAGGAGGATCTCATGGCCAGAAATTGCACACTATTAAAAAAGGAAACTTATTCTGAGGACTGCTTTAGACCACGTCCACCATTTACACTCTGCCTTTGTGTTTTTAAACAGCTGCATGCATGTTCATCAGGCTTTAAAGCGATGGTTACCCAGTACTGCACTTCAGCAGTAGAGATCTGCCTTCGAGCATGCGGCGGACACGGTTACTCCTTGCTGAGTGGACTCCCTTCGTTGTATACTAAAATACTTGCTTCTTGCATTTATGAAGGGGAAAACACCATTTTGTTCCTACAAACTGCCAGGTAATAATTCAAATCTGTACATTTCAAAGCCTGCCCCATCATTTCTTCTCCAAAACCAGTAAAATCCTTTCTTACAGCACCTTCTAAAAATACAGCTCAGGACATAAACTATTCATGTATTCTGTTTAACAGGAAGGTGTGTCAGAATCGGATTATCTCTTCTGGTTTTGGTTTAGGAATGTGTGTAGAGGCTATTCGGCATAGCCTCATTTTCCTTTTTGACCGGTAGTGCAGCAAAACCATGAGTTCTATGGTTTATATTTTAAGCAACCACTGTAACGTGATACTGGTAAAGTGAGGTTGATTCAGAAAAGGAAAAATTGTTTAATACTGGAAGGGGGTAAGCCATGTTCCACGAACACCACTTTCCTCCA
>JAUNZM010002286.1:0-10682 GCA_033459285.1 Clamator glandarius
CTTCTAAAATTCCCCAGACCCTTCTAGAGCACTCCAGGACACTTCTAAAAGCCCCCAGACCCTTCTAGAGACCCCCAGGACCCTTCTAAAAGCCCCCAGACCCTTCTAGAGACACCCAGGACCCTTCTGAAATCCCCCAGACCCTTCTAGAGACACCCAGGACCCTTCTAAAAGCACCCAGAACCTTCTAGAGCCTCCCAGGACCATTCTACAAGACCCCAGACGGTTCTAGAGCATCCCAGGACCCTTCTAAAAGCACCCAGACCCATCTAGAGCCTCCCAGGACCCTTCTAAAATCACCCAGACCCTTCTAGGGACACCCAGGACCCTTCTGTAATCCCCCAGACCCTTCTAGAGCCACCCAGGACCCTTCTAAAGGAACCCAGACCATTCTAGAGCACCCCAGGACCCTTCTAAAAGCACCCAGACCCTTCTAGAGCCTCCCAGGTCCCTTCTAAAAGCACCCAGACCCTTCTAGAGGACCCCAGGACCCTTCTGAAAGTCAGCAGAACATTCTAGAGTCACCCAGGACCCTTCTAAAGGCACCCAGACCCTTCTAGAGCCCCCCCGGACCCTTCTAAAAGCCCCCAGACCCTTCTAGAGCCACCCAGGAATTCTAAAAGCCCCCAGACCATTCTAGAGCCCCCCAGACCCTTCTAAAAGCCCCCAGACCCTTCTAGAGACCCCCAGGACCCTTCTGAAAGCCCCCAGAACATTCTAGAGCTCCCCAGGACCATTCTAAAAGCCCCCAGACCCTTCTAGATCATCCGAGGACCCTTCTAAAAGCACCCAGACCCTTCTAGAGCATCCCAGGACCCTTCTAAAAGCCCCCAGACCCTTCTAGAGGCCCCTAGGACCCTTCTAAAAGCCCCCAGAACCCTCTAGAGCCACCCAGGACTCTTCAAAAAGCCCCCAGACCCTTCTAGAGCCCATCAGGACCATTCTAAAAGCACCCAGACCCTTCTAGAGCCCCCCAGGACCATTCTAAAGGCCCCCAGACCTTTCTAGACCCTCCCCGGATCATTCTAAAAGCCCCCAGACCCTTCTAGAGGACCCCAGGACCCTTCTAAAAGCCCCCAGACCATTCTAGAGCCCCCCAAGACCCTTCTAATAGCGCCCAGACCCTTCTAGAGACCCCCAGGACCCTTCTGAAAGCCCACAGAACCATCTAGAGACCTCCAGGACCCTTGTAAAAGCACCCAGACCCTTCTAGAGCATCCGAGGACCCTTCTTAAATTCCCCAGACCCTTCTAGAGCACCCCAGGACACTTCTAAAAGCCCCCAGACCCTTCTAGAGCCCCCCAGGACCCTTCTAAAAGCCTCCAGACCCTTCTAGAGCCACCCAGGACCCTTCTAAAAGCACCCAGAACTTTCTAGAGCCCCCCAGGACCCTTCTACAAGCCCCCAGACCCTTCTAGAGCATCCCAGGACCCTTCTAAAAGCACCCAGACCCATCAAGAGCCTCCCAGGACCCTTCTAAAAGCCCCCAGACCCTTCTAGAGAACCCCAGGACCCTTCTAAAAGCCCCCAGACCCTTCTTGAGCCCCACAGGACCCTTCTAAAAGCCCACAGACCCTTCTAGCGGCACCCAGGACCCTTCTACAAGCTGCCAGACCCTTCTAGAGCCCCCCAGGACCCTTCTAGAAGCTCCCAGACCCTTCTAGAGGCCCCCAGGACCCTTCTAAAAGCCCCCAGACCCTTCTAGACCCTCCCCGGATCCTTCGAAAAGCCCCCAGACCCTTCTAGAGCCACCCAGGACCTTTCTAAAAGCCCCCAGACCCTTCTAGAGCCTCCCAGGACCCTTCTAAAAGCACCCAGACCATTCTAGAGCACCCCAGGACCCTTCTAAAAGCCCCCAGACCCTTCTAGAGCATCCGAGGACCCTTCTAAAATTCCCCAGACCCTTCTAGAGCACCCCAGGACACTTCTAAAAGCCCCCAGACCCTTCTAGAGACCCCCCGGACCCTTCTAAAAGCCCCCAGACCCTTCTAGAGACACCCAGGACCCTTCTGAAATCCCCCAGACCCTTCTAGAGCAACCCAGGAACATTCTAAAGGCCCCCAGACCCTTCTAGAGCCTTCCAGGACCCTTCTAAAGGAACCCAGACCATTCTAGAGCATCCGAGGACCCTTCTAAAATTCCCCAGACCCTTCTAGAGCACCCCAGGACACTTCTAAAAGCCCCCAGACCCTTCTAGAGACCCCCCGGACCCTTCTAAAAGCCCCCAGACCCTTCTAGAGACACCCAGGACCCTTCTGTAATCCCCCAGACCCTTCTAGAGCCACCCAGGACCTTTCTAAAAGCCCCCAGACCCTTCTAGAGACACCCAGGACCCTTCTGTAATCCCCCAGACCCTTCTAGAGCCACCCAGGACCTTTCTAAAAGCCCCCAGACCCTTCTAAAGCCTCCCAGGACCCTTCTAAAGGAACCCAGACCATTCTAGAGCACCCCAGGACCATTCTAAAAGCCCCCAGACCCTTCTAGAGCCTCCCAGGTCCCTTCTAAAACCCCCAGACCCTTCTAGAGGACCCCAGGACCCATCTGAAAGCCAGCAGAACATTCTAGAGTCACCCAGGACCCTTCTAAAGGCACCCAGACCCTTCTAGAGCCCCCCCGGACCCTTCTAAAAGCCCCCAGACCCTTCTAGAGCCACCCAGGACCATTCTAAAAGCCCCCAGACCATTCTAGAGCCCCCCAGACCCTTCTAAAAGCCCCCAGACCCTTCTAGAGACCCCCAGGACCCTTCTGAAAGCCCCCAGAACATTCTAGAGCTGCCCAGGACCATTCTAAAAGCCCCCAGACCCTTCTAGATCATCCGAGGACCCTTCTAAAAGCCCCCAGACCCTTCTAGAGCATCCCAGGACCCTTCTAAAAGCCCCCAGACCCTTCTAGAGGCCCCTAGGACCCTTCTAAAAGCCCCCAGAACCCTCTAGAGCCACCCAGGACTCTTCAAAAAGCCCCCAGACCCTTCTAGAGCCTCCCAGGACCCTTCTAAAAGCACCCAGACCCTTCTAGACCCCCCCAGGACCATTTTAAAGGCCCTCAGACCTTTCTAGACCCTCCCCGGATCATTCTAAAAGCCCCCAGACCCTTCTAGAGGACCCCAGGACCCTTCTAAAAGCCCCCAGACCATTCTAGAGCCCCCCAAGACCCTTCTAATAGCGCCCAGACCCTTCTAGAGACCCCCAGGACCCTTCTGAAAGCCCACAGAACCTTCTAGAGACCTCCAGGACCCTTGTAAAAGCACCCAGACCCTTCTAGAGCATCCGAGGACCCTTCTAAAATTCCCCAGACCCTTCTAGAGCACCCCAGGACACTTCTAAAAGCCCCCAGACCCTTCTAGAGCTCCCCAGGACCCTTCTAAAAGCCCCCAGACCCTTCTAGAGCCACCCAGGACCCTTCTAAAAGCACCCAGAACCTTCTAGAGCCCCCCAGGACCCTTCTACAAGCCCCCAGACCCTTCTAGAGCATCCCAGGACCCTTCTAAAAGCACCCAGACCCATCTAGAGCCTCCCAGGACCCTTCTAAAAGCCCCCAGACCCTTCTAGAGCACCCCAGGACCCTTCTAAAAGCCCCCAGACCCTTCTTGAGCCCCACAGGACACTTCTAAAAGCCCACAGACCCTTCTAGCGGCACCCAGGACCATTCTACAAGTTGCCAGACCCTTCTAGAGCCCCCGAGGACCCATCTAAAAGCTCCCAGACCCTTCTAGAGCACCCCAGGACGATTCTAAAAGCCCCCAGACCCTGATAGAGACCTCCAGGACCCTTCTAAAAGCCCCCAGACCCTTCTACAGCAACCCAGGACCCTTCTAAAAGACCCCAGACCCTTCTAGAGCACACCAGGACCCTTCTAAAAGCCCCCAAACACTTCTCGAGACCCCCAGGACCCTTCTACAAGCCCCCAGACCCTTCTAGAGCCCCCCAGGATCATTCTAAAAGCTCCCAGACCCTTCTAGATGCCCCCAAGACCCTTCTAAAAGCCCCCAGACCCTTCTAGAGCCCCCCAGGACCCTTCTACAAGCCCCCAGACCCTTCTAGAGCCACCCAGGACCCTTCTAAAAGCACCCAGACCCTTCTACAGGCCCACAGGACCCGTCTAAAAGCCTCTAGACCCTTCTAGAGCCCCCCAGGACCTTTCTAAAAGCACCCAGACCCTTCTAGAGGCTCCCCGGACCCTTATAAAAGCACCCCGACCCTTCTAGAGCCTCCCAGTACCCTTCTAAAAGCAACCAGACCCTTCTAGAGAACCCCAGGACCCTTCTAAAAGCCCCCAGACCCTTCTAGACCCTCCCCGGATCCTTCTAAAAGCCCCCAGACCCTTCTATAGCCCCCCAGGATCATTCTAAAAGCCCCCAGACCCTTCTAGAACCCCCCAGGATCATTCCAAAAGCCCCCAGACCCTTCTAGAGCCCCCTAGGACCCATCTAAAAGCACCCAGACACTTCTAGAGGACCCTAGGACCCTTCTAAAAGCCCCCAGACCCTTCTAGACCCTCCCCGGATCCTTCGAAAAGACCCCAGACCCTTCTAGAGCCCCCCAGGATCTTTCTAAAAGCCCCCAGACCCTTCTAGAGCCCCCCAGGACCCTTCTAAATGCCCCCAGACCCTTCAAGAGGCACCCAGGGCCCCTCTTAATGAACCCCGTCCCTTCTAGAGCATCCCAGGACCCTTCTAAAAGTCCCCAGGCCCTTTTAGAGCACACCAGGACCCTTCTAAAAGCCCCCAGAACCTTCTTGAGCCCCCCAGGACCCTTCTAAAAGCCCCCAGACCATTCTAGCGGCACCCAGGACCCTTCTGAAAGCCCCCAGAACCTTCTAGAGCATCCCAGAACCATTCTAAAAGCCCTCAGACCCTTCTAGAGCATCCCAGGACAGTTCTAAAAGCCCCCAGACCCTTCTAGAGCCTCCCAGGACCCTTCTAAAAGCTCCCAGACCCTTCTAGAGACCCCCAGGACCCTTCTAAAAGGCCCCAGACCCTTCTAGAGCCCCCCAGGACGTTTTTTAAAGCCCCCAGACCCTTCTAGAGACCCCCAGGACCCTTCTAAAAGCCCCCAGACCCTTCTAGAGCCCCCCAGGCCCCTTCTAAAAACACCCAGACCCTTCTAGAGCACACCAGGACCCTTCTAAAAGCCCCCAGACCCTTCTAGAGCCCACCCCGGACCCTTCTAAAAGCCTCCAGACCCTTCTAGAGGACCACTGGACCCTTCTGAAAGCCCCCAGAACCTTATAGAGCATCCCAGAACCATTCTAAAAGCCCCCAGACCCTTCTAGAGCATCCCAGGACAGTTCTAAAAGCCCCCAGACCCTTCTAGAGCCTCCCAGGACCCTTCTAAAAGCTCCCAGACCCTTCTATAGACCCCCAGGACCCTTCTAAAAGCCCCCAGACCCTTCTAGAGCCACCCAGGACCATTCTAAAAGCCCCCAGACCCTTCTAGAGCCTCCCAGTACCCTTCTAAAAGCCCCCAGACCCTTCTAGAGTCCCCCAGGACCCTTCTAAAAGCCCCCAGAAAATTCTAGAGCACACCAGGACCCTTCTAAAAGCCCCCAGACCCTTCTTGAGCCCCCCAGGACCCTTCTAAATGCCCCCAGACCCTTCTAGCGGCACCCAGGACCCTTCTACAAGCACCCAGAACCTTCTAGAGCCCCACAGAACCCTTCTAAAAGCTCCCAGACCCTTCTAGATGCCCCCAGGACCCTTCTAAAAGCCCCCAGACCATTCTAGAGCCCCCCAGGACCCTTCTACAAGCCCCCAGACCCTTCTAGAGCCACCCAGGACCATTCTAAATGCACCCAGACCCTTCTAGAGGCCCCCAGGATCATTCTAAAAGCCCCCAGACCCTTCTAGAGCCCCCCAGGTCCCTTCTGAAAGGCCGCAGACACATCTAGACACTCCCCGGATCTTTCTAAAAGACCCCAGACACTTCTAGAGATCCCCAGGAGCATTCTAAAAGCCCCCAGACCCTTCTAGAGCACACCAGGACCCTTCTAAAAGCCCCCAGACCCTTCTAGAGCCCCCCAAGGCCCCTCTTAAGGCACCCCGTCCCTTCTAGGACACCCCAGGACCCTTCTAAAAGCCCCCAGACCCTTCTAGAGCCCCCCAGGACCCTTCTAAAAGCCCCCAGAACCCTCTAGACCCTCCCCGGATCATTCTAAAAGCCCCCAGACCCTTCTAGAGACCCCCATGACCCTTCTAAAAGCACTCAGACCCTTCTAGAGATCCCCAGGACCCTTCTAAAAGCACCCAGACCCTTCTAGAGCCTCCCAGGACCATTCTAAAAGCCCCCAGACCCTTATAGACCCCCCTAGGACCCTTCTAAAAGACCCCAGACCCTTCTAGAGCCCCCCAGGACCCTTCTGAAAGGCCGCAGACACATCTAGACACTTCCTGGATCTTTCTAAAAGACCTCAGACACTTCTAGAGATCCCCAGGAGCATTCTAAAAGCCCCCAGACCCTTCTAGAGCACTCCAGGACCCTTCCAAAAGCCCCCAGACCCTTCTAGAGCCCCCCAGGGCCCCTCTTAAGGCACCCCGTCCCTTCTAGGACATCCCTGGACCCTTCTTAAAGTCCCCAGACCCTTCTAGAGCACCCCAGGACCCTTCTAAAAGCCCCCAGACCCTTCTAGAGCATCCTAGAACCATTCTAAAAGCCCCCAGACCCTTCTAGAGCATCCCAGGACAGTTCTAAAAGCCCCAAGACCCTTCTAGAGCCTCCCAGGACCCTTCTAAAAGCTCCCAGACCCTTCTAGAGACCCCCATAACCCTTCTAAAAGCCCCCAGACCCTTCTAGAGCCACCTAGGACGCTTCTAAAAGCCCCCAGACCCTTCTAGAGACCCCCAGGACCCTTCTAAAAGCACCCAGACCCTTCTAGAGCCCCCCAGGACCCTTCTAAAAACCCCCAGAACCTTCTAGAGTACACCAGGACCCTTCTAAAAGCCCCCAGACCCTTCTTGAGCCCCCCAGGACCCTTCTAAAAGCCCCCAGACCCTTCTAGCGGCACCCAGGACCCTTCTGAAAGCCCCCAGAACCTTCTAGAGCATCCCAGAACCATTCTAAAAGCCCACAGACCCTTCTAGAGCATCCCAGGAGAGTTCTAAAAGCCCCCAGACCCTTCTAGAGCCTCCCAGGACCCTTCTAAAAGCCCCCAGACCCTTCTAGAGAACCCCAGGACCCTTCTAAAAGCCCCCAGACCCTTCTAGAGCCACCCAGGACCCTTCTAAAAACCCCCAGACCCTTCTAGAGCAGCCCAGGACTATTCTAAAAGCCCCCAGACCCTTCTAGAGCCCCCCCGGACCCTTCTAAAAGCCTCCAGACCCTTCTAGAGGACCCCTGGACCCTTCTGAAAGCCCCCAGACCCTTCTAGAGACCCCCAGGACCATTCTAAGAGCCCCCAGACCCTTCTAGAGCATCCCAGGACAGTTCTAAAAGCTCCCAGACCCTTCTAGAGCCTCCCAGGACCCTTCTGAAAGCCCCCAGACCCTTCTAGAGACCCCCAGGACCATTCTAAAGAGCCCCCAGACCCTTCTAGAGCATCCCAGGACAGTTCTAAAAGCTCCCAGACCCTTCTAGAGCCCTCCCAGTACCCTTCTAAAAGCCCCCAGACCCTTCTAGAGCCCCCCAGGACCCTTCTAAAAGCCACCAGAACCTTCTAGACCCTCCCCGGATCATTCTAAAAGCCCCCAGACCCTTCTAGAGCCCCCGAGGACCCTTCTAAAAGCACTCAGACCCTTCTAGAGGCCCCCAGGACCCTTCTAAAAGCACCCAGGACCTTCTAGAGCCTCCCAGGACCATTCTAAAAGCCCCCAGACCCTTCTAGACCCCCCCAGGACCCTTCTAAAAGCCCCCAGACGCTTCTAGAACCCCCCAGGACCCTTCTGAAAGGCCGCAAACACTTCCAGACACTCCCCGGATCCTTCTAAAAGACCCCCAGACATTTCTAGAGACACCCAGGAGCATTCTAAAAGAACCCAGACCATTCTAGAGCACCCCAGGACCCTTCTAAAAGCCCCCAGACCCTTCTAGAGCCCCCCAGGCCTCTTTTTAAGGCACCCCGTCCCTTCTAGGGCACCCCAGGACCCGTCTAAAAGCCCCCGGACCCCTTCTAAAAGCCTCCAGACTCTTCTAGAGGCCCACTGGACCTTTCTCAAAGCACCCAGAACCGTCTAGAGCCCCCCAGGACCCTTCTAAAAGCACCCAGACCCTTCTAGAGCATCCCAGGACCATTCTAAAAGCCCCCAGACCCTTCTAGAGCCTCCCAGGACCCTTCTAAAAGCCCCCAGACCCTTCTAGAGACCCCCAGGACCCTTCTAAAAGCCCCCAGACCCTTCTAGAGACCCCCAGGACCCTTCTAAAAGCCCCCAGACCCTTCTAGAGCCTCCCAGGACGCTTCTAAAATCACCCAGACCATTCTAGAGCACCCCAGGACCCTTCTAAAAGCCCCCAGACCCTTCTAGAGCCTACCAGGACCTTTCTACAAGCCCCCAGACCCTTCTAGAGCCACCCAGGACCCTTCTAAAAGCCCCCAGACCCTTCTAGAGCCTCCCAGGACGCTTCTAAAAGCACCCAGACCATTCTAGAGCACCCCAGGACCCTTCTAAAAGGCCCCAGACCGTTCTAGAGCCTACCAGGACCTTTCTACAAGCCCCCAGACCCTTCTAGAGCCCCCCAGGACCCTTCTAAAAGCCCCCAGACCCTTCTAGAGGCCCCCAGGACCTTCTAAAAGACCCCAGACCCTTCTAGAGCGCCCCAGGACCATTCTACAAGCCCCCAGACCCTTCTAGAGCCCCCCAGGACCCTTCTACAAGCCCCCAGACCATTCTAGATCCACCCAGGTCCCTTCTAAAAGCCCCCAGACCCTTCTAGAGGCCCCCAGGACTCGTCTAAGAGCCTCTAGACCCTTCTAGAGCCCCCCAGGAGCTTTCTAAAAGCACCCAGACCCTTCCAGAGGCTCCCCGGTCCCTTATAAAAGCACCCAGACCCTTCTAGAGCCTCGCAGGACCCTTCTAAAAGCCCCCTGACCCTTCTAGAGACCCCCAGGACTCTTCTAAAAGCCCCCAGACCCTTCTAGAGCCCCCCCAGGACCTTTCTAAAAGCCCCCTGACCCTTCTAGTGCCCCCTATGACCCATCTAAAAGCCCCCAGACCCTTCTAGAGGCCCCAGGACCCTTCTAAAAGCCCCCAGACCCTTCTAGACGCTCCCCGGATCTATCTAAAAAACCCCAGACCATTCTAGAGCCTCCCAGGACCCTTCTAAAAGCCCTCAGACCCTTCTAGAGGCCCCCAGGACCCTTCTAAAAGACCCCAGACACTTCTAGAGCACCCCACGACCCTTCTAAAAGCCTACAGACCTTTCTAGAGCCCCCCAGGACCCTTCTAAAAGCCCCCAGACCCTTCTAGAGCCCCCCAGTACCCTTCTAAAACCCCCCAGACCATTCTAGAGACCCCCATGACCCTTCTGAAAGCCTCCAGAACCTTCTAGATCCCCCCCAGGACCCTTCTAAAAGCCCCCAGACCCTTCTAGACGCTCCCCGGATCTATCTAAAAAACCCCAGACCATTCTAGAGCCTCCCAGGACCCTTCTAAAAGCCCTCAGACCCTTCTAGAGCCCCCCAGGACCATTGTAAAAGCACCCAGACCCTTCTAGAGACACCCAGGGCCCTTCTAAATGCCCCCAGACCCTTCTAGATAAGCCAGGACCATTCTAAAGGCCCCCAGACTCTTCTAGACCCTCCCCGGATCATTCTAAAAGCCCCCAGACCCTTCTAGAGACCCCCAGGACCCTTCTAAAGGCCCCCAGACCCTTCTAGACCCTCCCCGGATCATTCTAAAAGCCCCCAGACCCTTCTAGAGCCTAGCAGGACCCCTCCAAAAGCCCCCAGACCCTTCTAGAGCCTCGCAGGACCCCTCTGAAAGCCTCCAGACCCTTCTAGAAGCCCCCATGACCCTTCTAAAAGTCCCCAGACCCTTCTAGAGCCTCCCAGGACCCTTCTAAAAGCCCCCAGACCCTTCTAGATCACCCCGGACCCCTCTGATATATCCCACACCATTCTAGAGGCCACCAGGATACTTTCAAAAGCCCCCAGACTAGAGAACCCCAGGACCCTTCTAAAAGACCCCAGACCATTATAGAGCCCCCCAGGGCCCTTCTAAAAGCCCCGAGACCCTTCTAGGAGAGACGGGGGTCCTTAAGAGGGGCCTTGGGGTCCTCTAGAAGGGTCTGGGGGCTTATAGAAGTGTCCTGGCGGGATCTCGAAGGGTCTGGGTTCTTTGAGAAGGGTCTTTGGGTGGCTCTAGAAGGGTCTGGGGTCTTTTGGAAGGGTCCTGGGTGCCTCAAGAAGAGTCTGGGGGCTTTTATAGGGTCCTGGGGGGCTCTAGAAGGGTCTGGGTGCTTTTAGAAGGGTCCTGGGGAGCTCTAGAAGGGTCTGGGGTCTTTTAGAAGAGTCCCGGGAGGCTCTAGAAGGGTCTGGGGGCTTTTAGAATTGTCCTGCTTGTCTCTAGAAGGGTCTGGGGCCTGTTAGAAGGGTCCTTGGGGGCTCTAGAAGGGTCTGAGTATCATTAGAGGGGCCTTGGGGGCATCTAGAAGGGTCTGGTGGATATTAGAGGGGTCCTGGGTGGCTCTAGAAGGGTCTTGGGGCTTTTAGAAGGGTCCTGGGAGGCTCTAGAAGGGTCTGGGTGCTTTTAGATG
>JAUNZM010002287.1:0-18554 GCA_033459285.1 Clamator glandarius
CGGGCGTTCTAAAAGCCCCCAGACCATTCTAGAGCCCCCCAGGACCCTTCTAAAAGCCCCCAGTACCTTCTAGACCCTCCCCGGATCATTCTAAAAGCTCCCAGACCCTTCTAGAGCCCCCCAGGACCCTTCTAAAAGCCCCCAGACCCTTCTAGAGACACGCAGGACCCTTCTAAATGCCCCCAGACCCTTCTAGAGCATCCCAGGACCCTTCTAAATGCCCCCAGACCCTTCTAGATAAGCCAGGACCCTTCTGAAAGCCCCCAGACCATTCTAGATCCTCCCAGGACCCTTCTAAAAGCCCCCAGAACATTCTAGAGCACCCCAGGACCCTTCTAAAAGCCCCCAGACCCTTCTAGAGATCCCCAGGATCCTTCAAAAAGCACCCAGACCCTTCTAGACCGTCCCCGGATCATTCTAAAAGCCCCCAGGACCCTTCTAAACGCCCCCAGACCCTTCTAGAACCTCTCCGGATCCTTCTAAAACTACCCAGACCCATCTGGATCCTCCCAGGACCCTTCTAAAAGACCCCAGACCCTTCTAGAGGCCCGAAGAACCCTTCTAATAGCCCCCCAGACCCTTCTAGATCCCCTCAGGACCCTTCTGAAAGCCCCGAGACCCTTCTAGAGCACCACAGGACCCTTCTAAATGCCCCCAGACCTTTCTAGAGGCCCCCAGGATCCTTCTAAAATCCCCCAGACCCTTCTAGATCCCCCCAGGACCCTTCTAAATGCCCCCAGACCCTTCTAGAGCCCCCCAGGACCTTCTAAAAGCCTCCAGACTTTTCTAGAGGCCCGCAGGACCCTTCTGAAAGCCCCCAGACCCTTCTAGATTCCCCCAGGACCCTTCTAAAAGCCCCCAGACCATTCTTGAGCCCCCCATAACTCCTCTAAAAGCACCCAGACCCTTCTAGAGCTCACCAGGACCCTTCTAAAATCCCTCAGACCCTTCTAGAGCCCCCCAGGACCCTTCTAAAATCCCCCAGACCCATCTAGAACCCCCCAGGACCCTTCTAAACCACCCCAGACCGTTCTAGACCCTCCCCGGATCCTTCTAAAAGCCCCCACACCCTTCTAGAGCCACCCAGGACCCTTCTAAAAGCCTCCAGACCCTTCTAGAGCCCCCCAGGACCCTTCTAAAAGCCCCCAGACCCTTCTAGAGATTCCACGTATCCTTCTAAAAGCCCCCAGACCCTTCTAGAGACCACCAGGACCGTTCTGAATGCCCCCAGACCATTCTAGAGCCCATCAGGACCATTCTAAAAGCCTCCAGACCCTTCTACATGACCCCAGGACCCTTCTGAAAGCCCCCAGACCCTTCTAGAGCTCCACAGGACCCTTCCAAATACACCCAAACACTTCTAGCGACCCCCAGGACCCTTATGAAAGCCCCAGACCCTTCTAGAGCTCCCCAGGACTCTTCTAAAAAGCCCCAGACCCTTCTAGATGCCCCCAGGACCCGTCTAAAAAACCCCAGACACTTCTAGAGATCCACAGGACCCTTCTAAAAGCCCCAGACCCTTCTAGACCCTCCCCGGATACTTCTAAAAGCACCCAGACCCTTCTAGAGATCCCCGGACCCTTCTAAAAGGCCGCAGACAATTCTAGAGGCCCCCAGGACCCGTCTAAAAGCACCCAGAGACTTATAGATGCCCCCAGGACCATTCTAAATGCCCTCACACCCTTCTAGAGCCCACCAGGACCCTTCTAAATTCACCCAGACCCTTCTAGAGTCTCCCAGGACACTTCTAAAAGCACCCAGACCCTTCAAGAGCTTCCCAGGACCCTTCTAAAATACCCCAGACCCTTCTAGAGGCCCCCAGGGCCCCTCTAGTAGTCCCCAGACCCTTCTAGAGCCCCCAAGGACCATTCTAAAAGCCCCCAGACCCTTCAAGAGCTCCCCAGAACCCTTCTAAAATCCCCCAGACCCTTCTAGAGGCCCCTAGGGCCCCTCTAATGGTCCCCAGACCATTCTAGAGCCCCCAAGGACCCTTCTAAAAGCCCCAGACCCTTCTAGAGACAGGCAGGACCCTTCTAAAAGACCCCAGACCCTTGTAGACCATCCCTGGATCCTTCTAATAGCCCCCAGACAATTCTAGAGCCCCCCAGGACCCTTCTAAAAGTCCCCAGACCCTTCTAGACCCTCCCCGGATCCTTCTAAAAGCACCCAGACCCTTCTAGAGCCTCCCAGGACCCTTATAAAATCCCTCAGACCCTTCTAGAGCCCCCCAGGACCCTTATAAAAGCCCCCAGAGATTTCTAGATGCCCCCAGGACCATTCTAAAAGCCCTCACTCCCTTCTAGAGCCCACCAGTACCCTTCTAAAAGCCGCCAGACCCTTCTAGACCCCCCCAGGACCCTTCTAAAAGCTCCCAGACCCTTCTAGAGACCCACACAACCCATCTAAATGCCCCCAGACCCTTCTAGAGTCTCCCAGGACCCTTCTAAAAGCCCCCAGACCCTTCTAGAGCTCCCCAGGACCCTTCTAAAATACCACAGACCCTTCTAGAGGCATCCAGGGCCCCTCTAGTGGTCCCCAGACCCTTCTAGAGGCCCCTAGGGCCCCTCTAATGGTCCCCAGACACTTCTAGAGCCCCAAGGACCCTTCTAAAAGCCCCCGGACCCTTCTAGAGATCCCCAGGATCCTTCAAAAAGCACCCAGACCCTTCTAGACCGTCCCCGGATCATTCTAAAAGCCCCCAGGACCCTTCTAAACGCCCCCAGACCCTTCTAGAACCTCTCCGGATCCTTCTAAAACTACCCAGACCCATCTGGATCCTCCCAGGACCCTTCTAAAAGACCCCAGACCCTTCTAGAGGCCCGAAGAACCCTTCTAATAGCCCCCCAGACCCTTCTAGATCCCCTCAGGACCCTTCTGAAAGCCCCGAGACCCTTCTAGAGCACCACAGGACCCTTCTAAATGCCCCCAGACCTTTCTAGAGGCCCCCAGGATCCTTCTAAAATCCCCCAGACCCTTCTAGATCCCCCCAGGACCCTTCTAAATGCCCCCAGACCCTTCTAGACCCTCCCCGGATCCTTCTAAAAGCCCCCAGACCCTTCTAGAGCCTCCCAGGACCCTTATAAAATCCCTCAGACCCTTCTAGAGCCCCCAAGGACCCTTATAAAAGCCCCCAGAGATTTCTAGATGCCCCCAGGACCATTCTAAAAGCCCTCACTCCCTTCTAGAGCCCACCAGTACCCTTCTAAAAGCCGCCAGACCCTTCTAGAGCCCCCCAGGACCCTTCTGAAAGCTCCCAGACCCTTCTAGAGACCCACACAACCCATCTAAATGCCCCCAGACCCTTCTAGAGTCTCCCAGGACCCTTCTAAAAGCCCCCAGACCCTTCTAGAGCTCCCCAGGACCCTTCTAAAATACCACAGACCCTTCTAGAGGCATCCAGGGCCCCTCTAGTGGTCCCCAGACCCTTCTAGAGCCCCCAAGAACCATTCTAAAAGCCCCCAGACCCTTCTAGAGGCCCCTAGGGCCCCTCTAATGGTCCCCAGACACTTCTAGAGCCCCAAGGACCCTTCTAAAAGCCCCCGGACCCTTCTAGAGACCCGCAGGACCATTCTAAATGCCCCCAGACCTTTCTAGAGGCCCCCAGGATCCTTCTAAAATACCCCAGACCCTTCTAGAGCCCCCCAGGACACTTCTAAATGCCCCCAGACCCTTCTAGAGCCTCCACGGACCCTTCTACAACTCCTCAGACACTTCTAGAGGCCCCCAGGACCCTTATAAAAGCCCCCAGAGACTTCTAGATGCCCCCAGGACCATTCTAAAAGCCCTCACACCCTTATAGAGCCCCCCAGGACCCTTCTAAAAGCCGCCAGACCCTTCTAGAGCCGCACAGGACCCTTCTAAAAGCCCCCAGACCCTTCTAGAGACACGCAGGACCCTTCTAAATGCCCCCAGACCCTTCTAGAATCTCCCAGGACCCTTCTAAAAGCCCCCAGACCCTTCTAGATCTCACCAGGACCCTTCTAAAATAACCCAGACCTTTCTAGAGGCACCCAAGGACCATTCTAAAAGCCCCCAGACCCTTCTAGAGACCCGCAGGACCCTTCTAAATGCACCCAGACCCTTCTACAGCCTACCAGGACCCTTCTAAAAGCCCCCAGACCCTTCTAGACGCCCCTAGGGCCCCTCTAATGGTCCCCAGACCCTTCTAGAGCCCCCAAGGACCCTTCTAAAAGCCCCCAGACCCTTCTAGAGGCCCGCAGGACCCTTCTAAAAGTCCCCAGACCCTTGTTAGACCATCCCAGGACCCTTCTAATATCCCCCAGACCCTTCTAGAGCCCCCCAGGACCCTTCTAAAAGCCTCCAGACCCTTCTAGACCCTCCCCGGATCCTTCTAAAAGCACCCAGACCCTTCTAGAGCCGCCCAGGACCCTTATAAAAGCCCCCAGAGCCTTCTAGATGCCCCCAGGACCCTTCTAAAAGCTCCCACACCATTCTAGAGCCACACCGGAACCTTCTAAAAGACTCCAGACCCTTCTAGAGCCCCCCAGGACCCTTCTAAAAGCCCCCAGACCCTTCTAGAGGCCCCAGGACTCTTCTAAAAGCCGCCAGACTCTTCTAGAGGCCCCCAGGACTCTTCTAAAAGCACCCAGACCCTTCTAGAGGCCCCCAGGACCCTTCTAAAGCCTCCAGACATTTGTAGAGCCCCCCAGGACCCTTCTAAAAGCACCCAGACCCTTCTAGACCCTCTCCGGATCCTTCTAAAAGCACCCAGACCAATCTGGATCCTCCCAGGACCCTTCTAAAAGACCCCAGACCCTTCTAGATGCGCCCAGGACCATTCTATAAGCCCCCAGACCCTTCTAGAGCCCCCCAGGACCCTTCTGAAAACCCCCAGACCCTTCTAGAGCCCACCAGGACCCTTCTAAATGCCCCCAGACCCTTCTAGAGCCCCCCAGGGCCCTTCTAAAAGCTTCCAGACCCTTCTAGAGCCCACCAGGACCCTTCTACAAGCCCCGAGACCATTCTAGAGCCCCCCAGGACCCTTCTAAAAGAATCTAGACCCTTCTACAGCCCCCCAGGACCCTTCTGAAAGCCCCCAGACCCTTCTAGAGCTACCCAGGACCCTTCTAAAATCCCCCAGACCCTTCTAGAGCCCCTTAGGACCCTCTAAAAGCACCCAGACCCTTCTAGAGCCCCCTAGGCCCCTTCTAAAAGCGCCCTGACCCTTCTAGAGCCCCACAGGACCCTTCTAAAAGCCCCCAGTCCCTTCTAGACCCTCCATGGATCATTCTAAAAGCACCCAGACCCTTCTAGAGCCTCCCAGGACCCTTCTAAAATCCCTCAGACACTTCTAGAGGCCCCCAGGACGCTTCTAAAAGCCCCCAGAGCCTTCTAGATGCCCCCAGGAACCTTCTAAAAGCCCTCACACCCTTCTAGAGCCCATCAGGACTATCCTAAACCCCCCCCGACCCTTCTAGAGCCCCCCAGGACACTTCTAAAAGCACCCAGACCCTTCTAGAGACCCGCAGGACCCATCTAAAAGCCCCCAGACCCTTCTATAGTCTCCCAGGACCCTTCTAAAAGCCCCAAGACCCTTCTAGAGCTCTCCAGGACACTTCTAATATCCCCCAGACCCTTCTAGATGCCCCCAAGGCCCCTCTAATGATACTCAGACCCTTCTAGAGCCCCCAAGGACCCTTCTAACAGGCCCCAGACCCTTCTAGAGACCCGCAGGACAATTCTAAAAGCCCCTAGACATTTCTAGAGCCTCCCGGGACCCTTCTAAAAGACCACAGACCCTTCTAGAGCTCCCCAGGACCCTTCTAAAATCCCCCAGACCCTTCTAGAGCCCCCCAGGACCCTATAAAAGCCCCCAGACCCTTCTTGAGGCACCCAGGACCCTTCCAAAAGACCCCAGACCCTTCTAGAGCCACCCAAAGACCCTTCTCAAAGAACCCAGACCCTTCGAGAGCCCGCCAGGACACTTCTATAAGCCCCCAGACCCTTCTAGAGGACCCCAAGGCCCCTCTTAAGGACCCCCGTCTCTCCTAGAAGGGTCTCGGGGCTTTTAGAAGGGCCCTGGGGGGCTCTAGAAGGGTCTGGGGGCTTTTAGAATGATCCGGTGAGGGTCTAGAAGGGTCTCGGGGCCTTTAGAAGGGTCCTGGGGGTCTCTAGAAGGGTCTGGGGGCTTTTAGAATGATCCGCGGAGGGCCTAGAAGAGTCTGGGGGCCTTTAGAATGGTCCTGGGGCTCTCTAGAAAAGTCTGGGTGCTTTTAGAAGGGTCCTGGGAGGCTCTAGAAGGGTTTGGGTGCTTTTAGAATGGTCCTGGGTGGCTCTAGAAGGTTCTGGTTGCTTTTAGAAGGGTCCTGGCTTATCTAGAAGGGTCTGGCGGCATTTAGAAGGGTCCTGGGTGTCTCTAGAAGGGTCTGGGTTCTTTTAGAAGGGTCCTGGGGGGCTCTAGAAGGGTCTGGGGGCTTTTAGAAGGGTCCTGGGGGGATCTAGAAGGTTCTGGAGGCTTTCAGAAGGGTCATGGGGGTCTCTAGAATGGTCTGGGGACTTTTAGAAGGGTCCTGGGGAGCTCTAGAAGGGTCTGGGGGCTTTTAGAAGGGTCCTGGGGGCATCTAGAAGGGTCTGTAGGCTTTTAGAAGGGTCCTGGGGGGCTCTAGAAGTGTCTGGGGGCTTTTAGAAGGGTCCTGGGCGCCTCTAGAAGGGTTTGAGGGCTTTAGAATGGTCCTGGGAGGCTCTAGAATGGTCTGGGGTTTTTTAGAAGGATCCGGGGAGGGTCTAGAAGGGTCTGGGGGCTTTTAGAAGGGTCCTGGGGGCCTCTAGAAGGGTCTGGGGGCTTTTAGATGGGTCATAGGGGGCACTAGAAGGGTCAGGGGGCTTTTTGAAGGGTCCTGGGGGGCTCTAGAAGGGTCTGGGGGCTTTTAGAATGGTTCTGGCATGGTCTAGAAGGTTCTGGGGGCTTTCAGAAGGGTCCTGGGTGTCTCTAGAAGGTTCTGGAGGCTTTTAGAAGGGTCCTGGGATGCTCTAGAAGGGTCTGGAGGCTTTTAGAAGGGTCTTGGGGGCTCTAGAAGGGTCTGGGGGCTTTTAGAATAATCTGGGGAGGGTCTAGAAGTGTCTGGGTTCTTTTAGAATAGTCTTGGGAGGTTTTAGAAGGGTCTGGGGTCTTTTAGAATGATCAGGGGAGGGTCTAGAAAGGTCTGGGCGCTTTTAGACGGGTCCTGGGGGGCTCTACAAGGGTCTGGAGGCTTTTAGAGGGTTCTGGGGGGACCTAGAAGGGTCTGGGTTCATTTAGAAGGATCCTGGGAGGGTCTAGAAAGGTCTGGGGGCTTTTAGGAGGGTCCTGGGGGGGTCTAGAAGGGTCTGGGGGCTTTTAGAATGGTCCTGGGAGGCTCTAGAAGGGCGTGGGTGCTTTTAGAAGGGTCCTGGGGGGCTCTAGAATGGTCTGGTTGCTTTTAGAAGGATCCTGGGGTGCTCTAGAAGGGTCTGGGGGCTTTTAGAATGATCCGGGGAGGGTCTAGAAGGTTCTGGGGGCTTTTAGAATGATCCGGGGAGGGTCTAGAAGGTTCTGGGGGCTTTTAGAAGGGTCCGGGGGGCTCTAGAATGGTCTGGGAGCTTTTAGAAGGGTCCCGGGGTTCTCTAGAAGGGTCTGGGTGCATTTAGAAATATCCTGGGGGGCTCTAGAAGGGTCTGGGATCTATTAGAGGGGTCCGGGGGTGGTCTAGAAGGGTCTGGGGGCTGTTAGAAGGGTCCTGGGAGGCTCTAGAAGGGTCTGGGAGCTTTTAGAAGGGTCCTGGGGTTCTCTAGAAGGGTCTGGGGACTTATAGAAGGGTCCTGGGGGCCTCTAGAAGGGTCTGTGATCTATTAGAGTGGTTCGGGGGGGCTCTAGAAGGGTCTGGAGGCTTTTAGAAGGGTCTTGGGGGGCTCTAGAAGGGTCTGGGGGCTTTTAGAATAATCCGGGGAGGGTCTAGAAGGGTCTGGGTTCTTTTAGAATAGTCCTGGGAGGTTTTAGAAGGGTCTGGGGTCTTTTAGAATGATCAGGGGAGGGTCTAGAAGGGTCTGGGCGCTTTTAGACGGGTCCTGGGGGGCTCTACAAGGGTCTGGAGGCTTTTAGAGGGGTTCTGGGGGGCCCTAGAAAAGTCTGGGTTCATTTAGAAGGATCCTGGGAGGGTCTAGAAAGGTCTGGGGGCTTTTAGAAGGGTCTTGGGAGGCTCTAGAAGGGACTGGGGGCTTTTAGAATGATCCGGGGAGGGTCTAGAAGGGTCTGGGGGCCTTTAGAATGGTCCTGGGGGGCTCTAGATTGGTCTGGGTGCTTTTAGAAGGGTCCTGGGAGGATGTAGAAGGGTCTGAGTTCTTTTAGATGGGTCCTGGGATGCTCTAGAAGGGTCTGGGTCTTTTAGAAGGGCCCTGGGGGACTCTATAATGTTCTGGGAAATGTCAGAAAAATCCTGTGGGTCTCTAGAAGGGTCTGGGGGCTTTTAGAAGGGTCCTGGGGGTCTCTAGAAGGGTCTGGGTGCATTTAGAAGGGTCCTGGGGGGCTCTAGAAGGGTCTGGGGTCTTTTAGCAAGGTCCTGGGGGCCTCTAGAAAAGTCTGAGGGCTTTTAGAAGGGTCCTGGGGGGCTCTAGAATGGTCTGGTTGCTTTTAGAAGGATCCTGGGGTGCTCTAGAAGGGTCTGGGGGTTTTAGAAGGGTCCTGGGGGGCTCTAGAAGGGTCTGGGGGCTTTTAGAATGCTCCTGGTTGTCTCTAGAAATGTCTGGGGTCTTTTAGAAGGATCCGGGGAGTGTCTAGAAGTGTCTGCGGCCTTTCAGAAGGGTCCTGGGGGGGTCTAGAAGGGTCTGGGGGCTTTTAGAAGGGTCCTGGGGGGTTCTAGAAATGTCTGGGGGCTTTTAGAATGATCCGGGGAGGGTCTAGAAGGTCTGGGGGCTTTTAGAAGGGTCCTGGGGAGCTCTAGAAGGGTCTGGGGGCTTTTAGAAGGGTCCCGGCGTTCTCTAGAAGGGTCTGGGGGCATTTAGAACTATCCTGGGGTCCTCTAGAAGGGTTTGGGATCTATTACAGGGGTCCGGTGGGGGTCTAGAAGGGTCTGGGGCCTTTTTGACGGGTCCTGGGAGGCTGTAGAAGGGTCTGGGGGCTTTTAGAATGGTCCTGGGGTGCTCTGGAATGGTCTGGGGGCTTGTAAAAGGGTTCTGGGGGGCTCTAGAAGGGTCTGGGTGCTTTTAGAAGGGTCCTTGTGGGCTCTAGAAGGGTCTGGGTGCTTGTAGAAAGGTCCTGGGAGGCTCTAGAAAAGTCTGGGTGCTTTTATAAGTGTCCTGGGGGGCTCTAGAAGGGTCTGGGGGCTTTTAGAAGGGTCCTGGGAGAATCTAGAAGGGTCTGGGGGCTTTTAGAAGCGTCCTGGGTGGCTCTAGAAGGGTCTGGGGGCTTTTAGAAGGGTCCTGGGAGGCTCTAGAAGGGTCTGGGGGATTTTAGAACTGTCCTGGGATGCTCTAGAAGGGTCTGGGGGCTTTTAGAATGGTTCTGGGATGCTCTAGAAGGTTCTGGGGGCTTTCAGAAGGGTCCAGGGGTCCTCTAGAAGGTTCTGGAGGCTTTTAGAAGGGTCCGGGGTGGCTCTAGAAGGGTCTGGGGGCTTTTAGAAGGGTCCTGGGGTGCTCTAGAAGGGTCTGGGGACTTTAAGAAGGGTCCTGGGGTGTCCTAGAAGGGACGGGGTGCCTTAAGAGGGGCCCTGGGGGGGTCTAGAAGGGTCTGGGGGCTTTTAGAAGGGTCCTGGAGTGCTCTAGAAGGGTCTGGGGGCTTTTAGAATGCTCCTGGGGATCTCTAGAATTGTCTGGGGTCTTTTAGAAAGATCCTGGGAGTGTCTAGATGTGTCTGCGGCCTTTCAGAAGGGTCCTGGGGGGCTCTAGAAGGGTCTGGGGGCTTTTAGAAGGGTCCTGGGGGGGTCTAGAAGGGTCTGGGGGCTTTTAGAATGGTCCTGGGAGGCTCTAGAAGGGTCTGGGTGCTTTTAGAAAAGTCCTGGGGCCCTCTAGAATGGTCTGAGTGCTTTTAGAGGGGTCATGGGGGTCTCTAGAAGGGTCTGGGTGCTTTTAGAATGATCCGGAGAGGGTCTAGAAGGTTCTGGGGGCTTTTAGAAGGGTCCTGGGGGGCTCTAGAAGGGTCGGTGGGCTTTTAGAAGGGTCCCGGGGTTCTCTAGAAGGGTCTGGGGGAATTTAGAAGTATCCTGGGGGCCTCTAGAAGGGTCTGGGATCTATTAGAGTGGTCCGGGGGACCTCTAGAAGGGTCTGGGGGCTTTTAGAAGGCTCCTGGGAGGATCTAGAAGGGTCTGGGGGCATTTAGAAAGTTCCTGGGGTTCTCTAGAAGGGTCTGGGGACATATAGAAGGGTCCTGGGGGCCTCTAGAAGGGTCTGAGAACTATTAGAGTGGTCCTGGGGGGCTCTAGAAGGGTCTGGGGGCGTTTATAATAATCCGGGGAGGGTCTAGAAGGGTCTGGGTTCTTTTAGAATAGTACTGGGAGGTTTTAGAAGGGTCTGGGGTCTTTTAGAATGATCAGGGGAGGGTCTAGAAGGGTCTGGGCGCTTTTAGACGGGTCCTGGGGGGCTCTACAAGGGTCGGGAGGCTTTTAGAGGGGTTCTGGGGGGCCCTAGAAAAGTGTGGGTTCATTTAGAAGGATCCGGGGAAGGTCTAGAAAGGTCGGGGGGCTATTATAAGGTTCCTGGGGGCCTCTAGAAGGGTCTGGGGGCTTTTAGAATGATCCTGGGGGGCTCTAGATGGGTCTGGGGTCTTTTCGAAGGATCCGGGGAGGGTCTAGAAGGGTCTGGGGTCTTTTAGAAGGGTCCTAGGGGCCTCTAGAAGGGTCTGGGGGCTTTTAGATGGGTCCTAGGGGACTCTAGAAGGGTCTGGGGGCTTTTAGAATGATCCGGGGAGGGTCTAGAAAGGTCTGGGGGCCTTTAGAATGGTACTGGGGGGCTCTAGAAGGGTCTGGGTGCTTTTAGAAGGGTCCTGGGAGGCTCTAGAAGGGTCTGGGGCCTTTTAGAAGAGTCCTGGGTGGCTCTAGAGGGTTCTCGGGGGTTTTAGAAGGGTCCTAGGGGCCTCTAGAAGGGTCTGGGGGCTTTTAGAAGGGTCCTGGGATGCTCTAGAAGGGTCTGGGTGCTTTTAGAAGGGTCCTCGGATGCTCTAGAAGGGTCTGGGGGCTTTTAGAAGGGACCTGGGGGGCTCTAGAAGGGTCTGGGGCTTTTAGAAGTGTCCTGGGTTGCTCTAGAATGGTCTGGGGGCTTTTTGAAGGGTCCTGGGAGGCTCTAGAAGGGTCTGGGGGCTTTTACAAAGGTCCTGGGTGGCTCTAGAAGGGTCTGGGGACTTTTAGAAGGGTCCTGGTGGGTTCTAGAATGGTCTGGGTGCTTTTAGAAGGGTCCTGGGTGGCTCTAGAAGGGTCTATGGGCTTTTAGAAGGGTCCGGGGGGGCTCTAGAAGGTTCTGGGGGCTTTCAGAAGGGTCCTGGGGGTCTCTAGAAGGGTCTGGGGGCTTTTAGAAGGGTCCTGGGGGGCTCTAGAAGTGTCTGGGTGCCTTTAGAAGGGTCCTGGGTGACTCTAGAATGTTCTGCTGGCTTTCAGAAGGGTCCTGGGGTCCTCTAGAAGGGTCTGGGGGCTTTTAGAAGGGACCTGGGGGGCTCTAGAAGCGTCTGGGGCTTTTAGAAGTGTCCTGGGTTGCTCTAGAATGGTCTGGGGGCTTTTTGAAGGGTCCTTGGAGGCTCTAGAAGGGTCTGGGTGCTTTTAGAAGGGTCCTGGGTGGCTCTAGAAGGGTCTGGGGGCTTTTCGAAGCGTCCTGGGGGGCTCTAGAAGGTTCTGGGTGCATTTAGAAGGGTCCTCGGTGTCTCTAGAAGGGTCTGGGGGCTTTTAGAAGGGTCCGGTGGGGCTCTAGAAGGTTCTGGGGGCTTTCAGAAGTGTCCTGGGGTGCTCTAGAAGGGTCTGTGGTATTTTAGAAGGGTCCTCGGATGCTCTAGAAGGGTCTGGGTGCTTTTAGAAGGGTCCTGGAGGGCTCTAGAATGTTCTGGGGGATTTTAGAAGGGTCCTGGGAGTCTCTAGAAGGGTCTGGGCGCTTTTAGAAGGGTCCTGGGGGGCTATAGAAGGGTCTGGGTGCCTTTAGAAGGGTCCTGGGTGACTCTAGAATGTTCTGCTGGCTTTCAGAAGGGTCCTAGGGTCCTCTAGAAGGGTCTGGGGTCTTTTAGAAGGGTCCGGGGTGGCTCTGAAAGGGTCTGGGGACTTTTAGAAGGGTCCTGGGGTGCTCTAGAAGGATCTAGGGGCTTTTAGAAGGGTACTGGGGTGCTCTAGAAGGGCCTGGGGACTTTTAGAAGGGTCCTAGGGGCCTCTAGAAGGGTCTGGGGTCTTTTAGATGGGTCCTAGGGGGCTCTAGAAGGGTCTGGGTGCTTTTAGAATGATCCTGGGGGGCTCTAGAAGGGTCTGGGGCCTTTTAGAATGATCCGGGGAGGGTCTAGAAAGGTCTGGGGGACTTTAGAATGGTCCTGGGGGGTCTAGAAGGGTCTGGGTGCTTTTAGAAGGGTCCTGGGAGGCTCTAGAAGGGTCTGGGGCCTTTTAGAAGAGTCCTGGGTGGTTCTAGAGGGTTCTCGGGGGTTTTAGAAGGGTCCTAGGGGCCTCTAGAAGGGTCTGGGGGCTTTTAGAAGGGTCCTGGGATGCTCTAAAAGGGTCTGGGTGCTTTTAGAAGGGTCCTCGGATGCTCTACAAGGGTATGGGGGCTTTTAGAAGGGTCCTGGGAGGCGCTAGAATGTTCTGTGGGCTTTCAGAAGGGTCCTGGGGGTCTCTAGAAGGGTCTGGGGACTTTTAGAAGGGTCCTGGGGGGTTCTAGAATGGTCTGGGGGCTTTTAGAAGGGTCCTGGGTGGCTCTAGAATGGTCTGGGGGCTTTTAGAAGGGTCTGGGGGCTTTTAGAAAGGTCCGGGGGGGCTCTAGAAGGGTCTGGGGAATTTTAGAAGGGTCCTCGGATTCTCTAGAAGGGTCTGGGGGCTTTTAGAAGGGTCCTGGAGGGCTCTAGAAGGTTCTGGGGGCTTTCAGAAGGGTCCTGGGGGTCTCTAGAAGGGTCTGGGGGCTTTTAGAAGGGTCCTGGGATGATCTAGAAGGTTCTGGGGGCTTGTAGAAGGGTCCTGGGGGGCTCTAGAAGGGTTTGGAAGTTTTTAGAAGCGTCCTGGGGGGCTCTAGAAGTGTCTGGGTGCTTTTAGAATGGTCCTGGGGGGCTCTAGAAGTGTCTGGGGGCTTTTATAGTGTCCTGGGGGTCTGTGGAAGGGTCTGGGTGCTTGTAGAAGTGTCCTGTGGGGCTCTAGAAGGATCTGGCGGCTTTCAGAAGGGTCGTGGGGGCCTCTAGAAGGGTCTAGGGGCTTTTAGAAGGGTCCGGGGGAGCTCTAGAAGGGTCTGGGGGCTTTTAGAAGGGTCCTGGGGTGCTCTAGAAGGGTCTGGGGGCTTTTAGAAGGGTCCTGGGGTGCTCTAGAAGGGTCTGGGGGCTTTTAGAAGGGTCCTGGGGTGCTCTAGAAGGGTCTGGGGGCTTTTAGAAGGGTCCTAGTGTGCTCTCGAAGGTACGGGGGGGCTGAAGAGGGGCCCTGGGGCCTCTAGAAGGGTCTGGGGTCTTTAGAAGGGTCCTGGGCGGCTCTATAAGGGTCTGGAGGATTTTAGAAGGGTCCGGGTGGGCTCGGTCTGGGATCTATTAGATGGGCCCTGGGGGCCTCTAGAAGTGTCTGGGGGCTTTTAGAAGGGTCCTGGGGTGCTCTAGAAGGGTCGGGGTGACTTTAGAGTGGCTCGGGGGGCTCTAGAATGGTCTGGAGGGCTTTTAGAAGGGTCTTGGGGGGCTCTAGAAGGGTCTGGGGGCTTTTAGAATAATCCGGGGAGGGTCTAGAAGGGTCTGGGGTCTTTTAGAATGATCAGTGGAGGGTCTAGAAGGGTCTGGGCGCTTTTAGACGGGTCCTGGGGGGCTCTACAAGGGTCAGGAGGCTTTTATAGGGGTTCTGGGGGGCCCTAGAAGGGTCTGGGTTCATTTAGAAGGATCCGGGGAGGGTCTAGAAAGGTCGGGGGGCTATTAGAAGGGTCCTGGGAGGCTCTAGAAGAATCTGGGGGCTTTTAGAATGATTCGGGGAGGGTCTAGAAGGGTCTGGGGGCCTTTAGAAGGGTCCTGGGGGGCTCTAGAATGGTCTGGGGGCTTTTAGAAGGGTCCTGGGGGCCTCTAGAAGGGTCTGGGTGCTTTTAGAATGATCCGGGGAGGGTCTAGAAAGGTCTGGGGTCCTTTAGAATGGTCCTGGGGGGCTCTAGAAGGGTCTGGGTGCTTTTAGAAGGGTCCTGGGAGGCTCTAGAAGGGTCTGGGTGCTTTTAGAAGGGTCCTCGGATGCTCTAGAAGGGTCTGGGGGCTTTTAGAAGGGTCCTGGGGCCTCTAGAAATGTCTGGGGGCTTTTAGAAAGGTCCTGGGAGGATCTAGAAGGGTCTAGGTGCTTTTAGAAGGGTCCTGGGTGGATCTAGAAGGGTCTGGGGGCTTGTAGAAGGGTCCTGGGGGGCTCTAGAAGGGTCTGGGGGCTTTTAGAAGGGTCCTGGGGGCCTCTAGAAGGGTCTGGGAGGTTTTAGAAGGTCCTGGGGGGCTCTAGAAGGGTCTGGGGGCTTGTAGAAGGGTCCTGGGTGCCGCTAGAAGGGTCTGGGGGCTTTTAAAAGGGTCCTGGGGGTCTCTAGAAGGGTCTGGGGGCTTTTAGAAGGGTCCTGGGTGGCTCGAGAAGGGTCTGGGGTCTTTTAGAATGGTCCTGGGGGGCTCTAGAAGGCTCTTGGGGCTTTTAGAAGGGTCCTGGGGGCCTCTAGAAGGATCTGGGGGCTTTTATATGGGTCCTGGGGTGATCTAGAAGGGTCTGGGGGCTTTTAGAATGATCCGGGGATGGTCTAGCAGGGTCTTTATGCTTTCTGAAGGATCCTAGGCTGCTCTAGAAGGGTCTGGGTGCTTTTAGAAGGGTCCTGGGGGGCTCTAGAAGGGTCTGGGGGCTTTTAGAATGGTCCTGGGAGGCTCTAGAAGGGTCTGGGGGCTTTTAGAAGGGTCCTGGGGGGCTCTGGAAGGGTCTGGGTGCTTTTATAAGGGTCCTGGGGGCCTCTAGAAGGGTCTGGGGGCTTTTACAAGGGTCCGGGTGGGCTCTAGAAGGGTCTGGGGACTTTTAGAAGGGTCCTGGTGGCCTCTAGACGGGTCTGGGGGCTATTAGAAGGGTCCTGGGGGGCTCTAGAAGGGTCTGGGTGCTTGTAGAATGGTCCTGGGGGGGTCTAGAACGGTCTGGGGGCTTTTAGAAGGGTCCTGGGGGTCTCTAGAAGGGTCTGGGGGCTTTTAGATGGGTCCTAGGGGGCTCTAGAAGGGTCAGGGGGCTTTTAGAATGATCCTGGGGGACTCTAGAAGGGTCTGGGGGCTTTTAGAATCATCCGGGGAGGGTCTAGAAGGGTCCACGTGCTTTTAGAAGGGCCCTGGGGCCTGTAGAAGGGTCTAGGGGCTTTTAGAAGGGTCCTGGGGGGCTCTAGAAGGGTTTGGAAGTTTTTAGAAGCGTCCTTGGCCCCCAGAACCTTCTAGATCCCCACAGGACCCTTCTAAAAGCAGCCAGACCCTTCTAGAGCCACCCAGGACCCTTCTAAAAGCACCTAGACCCTTCTAGAGCCTCCCAGGACCATTCTAAAAGCACCCAGACCCTTCTAGAGCCCCCCAGGACCTTTCTAAATGCCCCCAGACCCTTCTAGAGACCCTACAGGACCCTTCTAAAAGCCCTCAGACCCTTCTAGAGTCTCCCAGGACCCTTCTAAAAGCCCCCAGACCCTTCTAGAGCCCCCTAGGACCCTTCTGAAAGATCCCAGAGCCTTCTAGAGTCCTCCAGGACCCATCTAAAAGCCCCCAGACCCTTCAAGAGACCCGCAGGACCCTTCTAAAAGCCCCCAGACCCTTCAAGAGACCCGCAGGACCCTTCTAAAAGCCCCCAGACCATTCTAGAGGTCCCCAGGGCTACTCTAATTTTCCCCAGACCCTTCTAGAGCCCCCAAGGACCCTTCTAAAAGCCCCAGAGCCTTCTAGACCCTCCCCGGATCCTTCTAATAGCACCCAGACCCTTCTAGAACCACCCAGGACCCTTCTACAAGCCCCCAGACCCTTCTAGAGCCTCTACGGACCAATCTAAAAGCCCCCGGACCCTTCTAGAGCCCCCCAGGACCCATCTAAAAGCCCCCAGACCATTCTACAGCCCCACAGGACCCTTCTGAAAGCACCCAGACCCTTCTAGACCCCCCGGGACCCTTCTATAATAACCTAGACCCTTCTACACCCTCCCCGGATCATTCTAAAAGCACCCAGACCCTTCTACAGCCTCCCAGGACCCTTCTAAAATCCTTGAGACCCTTCTAGAAGCCCCCAGGACCCTTCTGAAAGCCCCCAGAGCCTTCTAGATGCCCCCAGGACCCTTTTAAAAGCAACCACACCCTTCTAGAGCCCCCCAGGACGCTTCTAAAAGCCCCCAGACCATTCTAGAGCCACCCAGAACCCTTCTAAAAGCCCCCAGACCCTTCTAGAGGCCCCCAAGATCCTTCTAAAAGCCCCCAGACCCTTCTAGAGACCCCCGGGACCCTTCTAAATGCCCCCAGACCATTCTAGAGCCACCCAGGACATTTCTAAAAGCACCCAGACCCTTCTAGATCCCACCAGGACCATTCTAAAAGCAGCCAGACCATTCTAGAGCCACCCAGGGCCCTTCTAAAATCACCCAGACACTTCTAGAGCCTCCCAGGACCCTTCTAAAAATCCTCAGACCCATCTAGAGGCCCCCAGGACCCTTCTAAATGTCCCCAGAGCCATCTAGAAGCCCCTCAGGACCCTTCTAAAAGCACTCACACTCTTCTAAAGCCACCCAGGACCCTTCTAAAAGCCACCAGAGCATTCTAGAGCCCCGCAGGACCATTCTAAAAGCCCCCAGACCCTTCTAAAGACCCCCAGGACCCTTCTAAAAGCACCCAGACCCTTCTAGAGGCTCCCAGGACCCTTCTGAAAGCCCCCAGACAATTCTACAGCTCCCCAGGACCCTTCTAAAATCTCCCAGACCCTTCTAGAGGACCCCAGTCCCCCTCTAATGGTCCCCAGACACTTCTATAGCCCCCAAGGACACTTCTAAAAGCCCCCAGACCATTCTAGACCATCCCAGGATTTTTCTAATAGACCCCAGACCCTTCTAGAGCCCCCCAGGACCCTTCTAATAGCCCCCAGACCCTTCTAGAGCCTCCAAGGACCCTTCTGAAAGCCCCCGGACCCTTCCAGAGCACCCCAGGACCGATCTAAAGCCCCCAGACCCTTCTACAGCCCCACAGGACCATTCTAAAAGCCCCCAGACCCTTCTAGAGCCACCCAGGACCCTTCTAAAAGCACCCAGACCCTTCCATAGCCCCACAGGACCATTCTAAAAGCCCCCAGACCCTTCTACAGCCAAGCAGGACCCTTCTAAAAGCACCTAGACCCTTCTAGAGCCTCCCAGGACCATTCTAACTGCACCCAGACCCTTCTAGAGCCCCACAGGACCCTTCTAAAAGCACCCAGACCCTTCTAGAGCCCCCCAGGACCATTCTATAAGCCCCCAGACCCTTCTAGAGCTTCCCAGTACCCTTCTAAAAGCCCCCAGACAATTCTAGAGCTCCCCAGGACCCTTCTAAAATCTCCCAGACCCTTCTAGAGGACCCCAGTGCCCCTCTAATGGTCCTCAGACACTTCTATAGCCCCCAAGGACCCTTCTAAAAGACCCCAGACCATTCTAGACCATCCCAGGATTCTTCTAATAGACCCCAGACCCTTCTAGAGCACCCCAGGACCCTTCTAAAAGCCCCCAGACCCTTCTAGAGCCTCCACGGACCCTTCTGAAAGCCCCCGGACCCTTCCAGAGCACCCCAGGACCCATCTAAAGCCCCCAGACCCTTCTACAGCCCCACAGGACCATTCTAAAAGTCCCCAGACCCTTCTAGAGCCACCCAGGACCCTTCTAAAAGCCACCAGACCCTTCCATAGCCCCACAGGACCATTCTAAAAGCCCCCAGACCCTTCTACAGCCACCCAGGACCCTTCTAAAAGCACCTAGACCCTTCTAGAGCCTCCCAGGACCATTCTAACAGCACCCAGACCCTTCTATAGCCTCCCAGGACCCTTCTAAAAGCCCCCAGACACTTCTAGATACCCGCAGGACCCTTCTAAAAGCCCCCAGACCATTCTAGAGATCCACAGGACCCTTCTAAAATCCCCCAAACCCTTCTAGAGGCCACCAGGGCTTCTCTAATTGTCCCCAGACCCTTCTAGAGCCCCCAAGGACCCTTCTAAAAGGCCCCAGAGCCTTCTAGACCCTCCCCGGACCCTTCTGAAAGCACCCAGACCCTTCTAGAGGCTCCCAGGGCCCTTCTGAAAGCACCTAGACCATTCTAGAGCCCCGCAGGACCCTTCTAAAAGCACCCAGACCCTTCTAGACCATCCCCGGATCCTTCTAAAATTCTCCAGACATTTGTAGAGCCCCCCAGGACCCTTCTAAAAGCACCCAGACCCTTCTAGACCATCCCTGGATCCTTCTAAAACCACCCAGACC
>JAUNZM010002288.1:0-73357 GCA_033459285.1 Clamator glandarius
GTATGGGGGTGGTAAATGGTCTAGGAGTTTCCATTCATTCTCTTTGTCCTCTCCGAGGTCCCTTGTAACATATATAGCATGGGATCCCTTCACACGTGTACTATAAGCACTCTCCTCTTGACTTACAGGTTCTTTGTTATTTAAGTATAGATTCAAAGCCAGACAAATCCAATCATCTGTCCACCCAAACTTCAGCCAGTAAAGTGGGTCAGGCCTAATGGGTTCCTTTATCCACGCAAAAACATTGTCTTTTAATCTCAAAGTATATTGTCCCTGGCACACTCCTTTCATTAGTATCTGTTAAAATCCCATTCGCTATTGTCTGTGCCTGAGCCTAGCAGTTGCTGATCTGATAAGAGACACTGGAGTGCAGAGTGTTACTAAATCACTTTGCCGCAAAACCAAAACCCTTTTCTTGTAAGATCACACATATACTTTAAAACAACTTTCCCAAAAATATTCAAATATTTTCTCCAGGTTAGGGTCGACCAAAAAGTCCACCCCCTCAAACACATGTAAACTGTTGAACAATGAACAATCTTCCTTAAATCTCAGTGTTCTAAGAAGGTGATCAGAGTTTTAAAAGTTTACCAATCAGAGGCATGTGCCTTTGTTGCTTAAACCTTTTACACACAAACAATGACCACTGCTACTTAAACCTTTTTCTGTTCTTGACATGCTGTCTGTGCAACAGGTGTTAGGTTAACAACAAAGTCATAAAAATTCTAAGACAAAACTTACACTCACTTCATTCATCTCCTCCCATCAACTTTAGTTCACAATCTCTTCATAGCAGTGCTATGTCTCAGGCACACACATACAGAGTTATGAAGTATACCAAAGTTAAAATCAGTTATCAATATTCGATTTCTTATTATACCTTCCGAGTTCAAAACCAAAATGGCACACAATTCTTGTAACAATTATTAGTAGGGACTCAGAACCACCCCCTACCGAAAGCAAGACAGTGGGAACTTTAACCCCTGCTACCAAAACCCAAGAAATCGTATGTTTTCAATCAGTAAGGCTCTTTGAATTATTCTTGAAGAGTCCCTACGGCACTGCAAATTCAAAGTTTCCAAAGGCATACTCTGGGTTCCAGTACCCGGTATACCAGCACTGCGCAGGACGTCTCCTGGCTAGCCCCAAATTTAATTCAGTTCAAGAATACCTTTATAATCTGCCATGGCCCTTGTCTTTTCCCTGGGTGCTACCTTGCCCCCATTCCCTGAGCATCACCCCTAAAGGACTGTCAGGTGGAATGCTCGAAGAGGGATCCTCAGATTCCTCTCTCCTTTTTGACTCTCCCTTACTGAGTCCGTTTCCCATTACACCGTTTTCCCTGCGGGACACCGTTCGCCTGGAACCCTTTCGCTTTGTCCCTTCACCGGCCAGTCCCCTCGCGGAGATATGGAACCGCGGTTAGAAGGACTCCACAATCGCTTCGCAGGAACCCTGCGTCTCACTCACACACACTTTCAGTCCCGCTCTCCCAGCCGCCCAGATAGTACTTAACAGTCACTTTTCTTACCTGGGTCCCGTGTACAGGATTACTCGGCTGCCACGTGCAATTCAGATCCGTTAATTCATTAAATTACCTTCTCCTCTTCTTTGCTTCGAGAGTCCTCCGCCCGGACAAGATTCGCTGCTCCTCTCGGGGCAGGACAGTAGATTGGAGACTGCTAAAAGCAGCAGGGTGCGCCTCTCCGCTCCCACTGTCCTGTCCCGCAGAGACAGGATCACTTATCCCGGACGAGCCCCCAAATTGTGAGAAACACTTATTCACTGGTAAAATATTAAAAAGGACAAAGTCTTCGAAGCAAAGATAATAATATTTTTATTTTACAATTCAGCGCTGAATTGGATGCCCTTCTAAAAAAGTCATGAGGTCCTACAAAAAACAGCGAGTATATATACTAGTTTTAAACAAAGAATATAAATCTCTTCAAGGTTGCTCATTATATTTTTGGCGTATTCAACCATGTCCGGAGACTCCCGTCAGGTTATTGTTGCCAACTGTATCTTGTTAGACAGCTAAGCATCATATCTAGGTATCATCTACATATTATTTCTCGATACATGACAGATTTATATGACAAGATAATTAAACATGCACACCAGCTGCAGCAAAACTTATCAACTAATTCCCACACTAATATGTACCCACACAACTGAATCACGCAGGTGCAGCTTCAAACACAATGCTACTATCTGTATGTAAAATATGCAGCACCAAACACAATACTACGTATAGGTCGTGGCTAATCAAAAAAAAAAAAAAAAAAAAAAAAAAGAGAAAAAGAGAAGAAAAAAGAAAAATAAAGATCACCAGCTCGCTTCTAACGTCGGTACTGGGGTTCAGTCGGTAACAGCGCTCCACCTGAAGTTTTTTCCCCCCCGTTACTGGTCTCTATCCTTCCCCTTTTATAGCCGCAAGAGTTCCATAGCTCAAAAGGGTGTCTTTAGCGGCGCTTTTATGCCCGGGAGTGTTTGAGACAGATGAAGCCAAGAGAGCCTCCCCCTTTGTCCTTATCTTTGGCTGCCAAGTGCTCCCTCAGGGCACTTCCTGCCCCTTTAATCAATCCATCGTCTCAGGGGATTAAAGGTTGATAAGGCCGCCAGGGTCCCTGTTCTGTCCCTGGTCTCCTGCACATGGTGAGGCAGGCTGTCCACCGTGGAGGTCTACGGTGGAGCAGTGATCCACCCCGCAGCCCGAGGAGGACCCCATGCCGCAACAGATGGGTATGTCCTGAAGGAAGCTGCAGCCCATGGAGAGCTCGCCCTAGAGCAGGTTTTCTGGCAGGACCTGTGACCCCGCGGGGGACCCACGTTGGAGCAGTTCTTGAAGAGCTACAGCCTGTGGGAAGGACCGACATTAGAGAAAGTTGCAAAGAACTGTGGAGCACGGAATGTGTGAGGAGGAAGGAGTAGCAGAGATGAATCGCAATGAACTGATTGCAAACCCCATTCCCTGTCCCCCTAGGCCACTCAGGGTAGTGGGAGGAGTTAGAAGAGTCAGGAGTGGAGCTGAGCCTGGGAAAAAGGGAGGTGAGGGGAAGGTACTTTTAGGTTTTGTTTGGTGTTTTTCGGTTTTGTTTTTTTTTCATTAACCTACTCTATTTTTTTGGCAATAAATTAAATTAATTTCCCTGAACTGAGTCTGGTTTGCCCATGATGGTAATTGGTGAGTGATCACCCTCTTCTCATCTCAAAACCATGAGCTTACCCTGTCTTGCTGGGGAGAGGGAGTGAGAGAGCTGCTTGGTGGGCACCTGGCAGCCAGACAATGTTAATCCACCGTAGTAATCTAGATTCACTTCAAATCCTGCTCAAACAGTTTTAAATAAGCTGTGACAGCTAGATCAATTTTCGTAGTTTGCAACTGGTATACATTTTTTAGGTTCAAGCCAGAAATCTGTCTAGGTTCAATGACCATTTATTACATTTATGTATGATTTAAGTAGTCTGTAACAATTTAACAATTTCAATGTAGTGAAATCATGCATGAGAGGTGTTCAGACTAACAGGGGGATTCTACCGGATTCTACCATTTTTTTTTTACTATTTTTTTTCTTTCCTAAAATACAATTATGGGATTACGTGAGGAAGGGGTACATAATCAAAAGACACGCTCTTAAGCATTCTTTCTGTTTGAAAAATGTAGGGATTAAAATTTTTCTAAAAAGTTAAATTTGAAGATTATGTCTTTAAACAGAAGAAGTTTACAGCAAAGTGAATGTACTAACCAATTAACTGAAGCTCACATATGATTCTTGCCTTTCTACTTTAAAAGCAAGAAAAAAATATTGAAAGCAATTTTAATGTCTGATAAATTTTTGCTTAACTAAAGTAGTGATGGCAATGAGCAATGACACGTTACAATCTTTTTTTTTCCGAAATAACTGTTGGGAGACCTTGCATTGGCAATGATTTCTACCTGTGCCTGGTCTGTATTTTGTCAGGCATTCTTAGATGATCTTTGATCAGTCCTCTTACGGTCCAAAGCAATGTGGACCACAAAGGTATACAAAAATTCTGTATGAGAAATTACAAAATAAAACTATCCATACTTCAAAACTTCAAAAACAGTGAGAAATTGTTTGGGAAAAGCTTTAGGTACATCTTCTGCAAGGAAACCATGTAATAACGCAGCTTTACTGTTTTTTCTGCTTTTTTTTTTTAAGTGTTTTGGCTCAATGGGAAGAGGGAGACCTCTTTTTTTTTCTTCTTTTTTTTTTTTTTTTTTCCACAGCGTATGGGCTCTGTACATATATTCATTTGCATGTTAGCCAAAAGCTGTTCCCAACTTCTAATTATTTTGCTTCAGTGCAGCTTAGTCCTTAAGTTTGTGCATATGTATTTTACTGCATATGTTTGTTTTGGACTGATGAACCAGTGCCAATTTTGTTGTCCTTAAGCATTCCAAAAAAATAATCTGGGTGAAGTTATTGCTGGCACGCTGAAAAAATGCCTCTCTGCTGCTTATTGTCTTGAACAGAAGAGCTGCCTGATACAGATGTTTGGCAAGTAAATATCTCTGCCATGTAAAAAATAGTTTCTGACTGGTACAGTTGTCTCTGTTTTTAGTGTTCATAGGACTGGGCTTTGATTTTAACTTTTTTTTTCCTTCTCCTTCCCCGCTTCTCTTGTAGGTAGCATTGGCACTTCGTTTCAATGTCAGTCAATCCATCAAGATCACATTTGCAGCAATGACAGTGACAAGGTGAGGTTTGCGTAAGTGTTCCAATTACAAGGTGCATTTTTTTATGAAACACATTGATTTTAGTGTACTAATAGTGTTTGTTTTCCAGGCCCAGTAGCTACTTTTCAGTGCTACACATTGAAATATCTCTTGCTGATAAAGAAGTATATGTAATTACATCACTCAAAACAATCTTTTTAGTTGATTAAAGAGATATTCGTCTTGTCTTCTTGCTTACTTTTCCTTGCTATTCTAAATATTTTTGGTTTACCATACTGACCCTCACAGATAATAAAGAATGCTCATGTCATGGAATCATCAGATAGTTTGGGTTGGAAGGGACATTTAGAAGTCATCTAGTCCACCCCCTCTGTGGTAAGCAGGGAATGTCATTGTTAATACATCAGGCACAGTAACATGTCTTACTCCTATCAGTTGTGTCTTCTGAGGTTTGAGCTAGTCTACAATGCTGAGAGGTTTTTTTTTTTGCAATGGCTTTCTTTTATATATTTGGAGATGGCAACTCCAGATTTTACAGACAGGAACCTATTGTTCGTTACTGTAGTTTTAAAATATCATCCTATCTGGCACCAACCAAGTGTTTTCCTAATCTTTTAGCCAGGGATCATGCTTGCACACTGGATTGCTTTCAGTCTGTAGAGATGTGCATTGGAATTGTGTTCAGTGATATATCAGTAATGTATACGTGGGCTATATGATATATATATCAGTAATATATGATATGTCAGCAATAAATGTGTGGAATACAGAACGGAAAAGTTTCAGGTTGAATTACTGTCAAGACTTGCTTTCATGTTTCTATTCTTCTTTGTGTTTTTCCTTAACAGTTCCTCTCCTTAATAACACAATTTGATCAACGTTAGTCCAATATGTAACGTGTTTGTCACGGTTTAGCCCCGGGCCGGCTAATTTTAGCAGCTAAACCCGAGCAGTTGCTCTCCCAGTTCTCTTCCCCGTCGTGATCTCTCAAGTTTATACTGAGTATGACGTCTATAGGATGCAATACTCTGTTGGTCAGTTTGGGGTCACCTTGATACAATGTGGACTATTTCAAACTGGAATATTTTGATTTATGCTAAAGTACAGTTAAATTTCATCTAAGCAGTTGTGGTTTTTGAAAGTCAGCAAGGCAAGGACAGGATCAACAAGGTACATGGCCAGGTACATAGCATGCCTACAGCGTAGCTCAGGCAAGGACAAAGGTCCAATGGGCTGAATGTAAATGCAGCTCCTGAGTGAAAGGAGTAGTCCCTGCACTGAGGCTTTTCCTACCTCTTTCTCAGCAGTCTGATCCCAGGTTACACAACCGTGCTATATCAGAGCTGGCCTTGAGTGCAGGCAGACAAACCCTTTGTGGGGCGGGGGAACAGGTTGAAGAGTCTGTTGGTGCACTCTGGGCCCTGGTAGTCATACACTATGGTAGAGTAAGACAGTTACTTTCCCTTATGGTGTTTCCAAGGTCTGAAAAGTTTCTTTCTAACTATAAAAAGAAATGTGAAGGGAGAAAAGAGAAAAGCATTAGAGTTGAAGATTCTGTGGTCAGGATTCAGTTGTACAGTCGGTGTGTGCTGTTGCATGTTCACACACTGAATGTTATTTAAAGAAATTGATTTATTGCAGTCTTCTGCATAGGGTAATGCTCATTTGGGGAGTCACTCAAACAGGATGGCCAGTTGTTGTCTAAATTGCAAGGGTCCTTGTAATGGCATCTTCAGCTGGATCAGATGAGACGCCTTAAACTGTTGTTCTGTAAAGTCTTGTAATCCAGCTGGCTCCTGGTCCTACAATACAACTCTAGCATATGCATGATTAATTTCTATTGAGTAGTTAAACTATATCTTAACTGTTCTCCTATCCAATAATAAAAATATCTAAACATACAAATAGCATCCATCAATCGGGCAGTTACTTTACAGAGGCAATCTAGAGTTCCTGTCAATCTATTGATTATCTTATCAACGTGAAGCCAGGACTACCTGGGAAGGGGGTGGGCTTTATCATAGAATCATAGAACGGTTCGGGTTGGAAAAGCACATCCAGTTCCAACCCCCCTGCCGTGGGCAGGGACACCTCCCACTGGATCAGGTTGCTCAAAGCCCCATGCAAGCTGGCCTTGAACACCTCCAGGGATGGGGCAGCCACAGCTTCTCTGGGCAGCCTGTGCCAACGCCTCACCACCCTCACAGTAAAAAATTTCTTCCTAATAACTAATCTAAATCTCCTCCCTTTCAGCTTAAAACCATTACCCCTTGTCCTATCCCTGCATTCCCTGATCAGCTTTCCTGTAGTCCCCTTTAAGTACTGGAAGGCTGCTCTAAGGTCTCTGCAGAACCTTCTCTTCTCTAGGCTAAACAAGCCCAACTCTCTCAGTCTGTCCTTGTATGGGAGGTGCTCCAGTCCTCGGATCATCTTCATGGCCTCCTCTGGACTCACTCTGACAGATCCATGTCCTTCCTGTGCTGAGGACTCCAGAACTGAAAACAGGACTCCAGGTGAGCTGTCACAAGAGCAAAGTAGATGGGCAGAATCACCTCCCTCGACCTGCTGCTCACACTTCTGATGCAGCCTAGGATACGGTTGGCTTTCTGGGCTGCGAGTGCACATTGCCAGCTCATGTTGAGCTTCTCATCCACCAGCATCCCTAAGTCCTTCTCCTCAGGGGTGCACTCAATCCATTCTCCACCCAGCCTGTATTTGTGCTTGGGATTGCCCTGACCCAGGTGCAGGACCTTGCACTTGGCCTTGTTGAACTGAAGATGGCAGTCTGAAGGACCTCGCCAGCACACCGTCCCTCATTCTTTGGCATGCCACCCTTAGGCTTATATGTTGCAAGGCTGGTTTTATCCTTTCCCCCTTCAAATCTAGCTTAAAGCTCTTTCCATGAGCCCTGCTAACTCCTGCACACAGATCGTTTCCCCCCTTTGAGACAGGTGTACCCCATCTGTCGCCAGCTGGCCCCGTGTTGTGTAAACTGACCCATGATCAAAACCCCCGAAATGCTGCTGGTGACACCAGTCATGGAGCCAGGTACTGATCTGCTGGCTCTTCCTGTTTCTTCCAACAACATTCCCTGCAACTGGAAGGATCGAGGAGAACACTAGTCGTGTTCCTGATCCCTTAACCAGTTGTCCCAAGGTCCTCAAGGCTCTCTTGGTTGCCCTCGGACTTCCTGTTGCAACATCATCGCTGCCTACATAAAAAAGCAATAATGGATAAAAATCCAAGGGCTGTACGGCCATAGGGTAGGAAGTTTCCACATCTTTAACCTGGGCTCCAGTGAGGCAGCAGACTTCCCTAAGAAGGGAGCCCGGTTGGTAAATTGGGCCTTCTGTCCCCCTCAGGAGAGAGTCTCCTATGACAATGACTTGTCTTTTTTTCTTTATGGAAGACAAGGCTTATATGTTGCAAGACTGGTTTACAGCAAAGTGAAAGTACTGACCAATTAACTGAAGCTCATATATGATTCTTGCCTTACTACTTTAAAAGCAAGAAAAATATAGCAGAATAACCTGTTTTACAATTCCCCCTCTAATATTTGATCTAATTTTTGGCTTGAAAATATAACAATCCACTAAATTCAACCCATCTCATGTCTGAGTTTTTAATTCCACCACTTTTCTTTCCACCATTTTTCTAACCCATCCCATGTCTGGACTAGAACATGAACAATCCACTAAATTTAAACAACAGTTAGTGTCCACACACTCCCCCTTCTGTTGCCAGCATATCATCCAGGGCTAACCGAATCAGCATGAAATGGTGATTTGTAAATGGTGGGATGGCATGTCAACTGCAATGTGTTAGAAACAAGATTAATAACTAAGATAATGATAACGACCCTTATCTTCTTGTCTGCCAGAGTCATTGAGATTGCCCACTCAGATATGGCCACACCTGAACGACTCTGAGTGGGTTTGATTATTGATTGTTATATTTTCAAGCCAAAAATTACATCAAATATTAGAGGAGGAATTTATAAAACAGACTATTCAGTGTTTGGCTTGAATAAAGGAACGTGAGGGAGGGTCAAGCCGGGTGGAGATCCAAATGTATTGGTCCCATCGCTGTACCTGATATTTGACAAATGCTTAGGTCATGAGGTGGAATGTCTTCTTTCTTTGGTGGCGCTAGCTTGTCTGTGGTGCCGGGTTCAGCGGAGGGGCAGTTCTGCAGCAGCGGATGCTGCTTGCCCTCCCCTGCCTTCCTATGCCCGCTGGACTCCTGTTGAAAGACACGTGGCAAGACCACTCCAGCACGTGCTGATGGGGGTTGGACAAGCAACTGCTTTCACGCCAAAAAGAAATGTATAAAAAGGGAAGGGATCCTGGATCAGGCACACCTCTGGCTAGATGCAGTCCCGCCTCAGCCACCTTGCTTTGCTGACTTTATTCCGCAATAAAAGAGATATTTTAAACTCTCAGAATTTTAGTTTCCAGAGTGTGTTTATAACACCACCAAACGTTATTCAACAAGCGCACATGTCACATAATTTTTATTATCAGTCTGCCAGGGCACTGCATAAGCAATTTAAGATTTCATTAGAAATATCCCAAACATAGTAAAAATGTGCCTAGACTGTCAACAAATAAAACCACTACAATCTGGAGGAGCTAACCCAAGGAGATTAAGTGCTTTACAAATTTGGCAAACAGATATTACACACATACCTGAGTTTGGAAGGTTGAGATATGTACACGTTTCTGTTGACACATATTCAAATGCGATATGGGGAACAGCTCATATAGGGGAATCTTCAAAAGAAACAGTGAAACATTTTGTCAATGCATTTGCAGCCCTAGGAATTCCCACACAGGTCAAAACAGACAATGGACCAGGATACTTAAGTGACCAACTTCAGAAGTTTATTCAAACTTGGGGAATAGCACATGTCACAGGCATACTTCATTCTCCATAAGGACAGGCGATTGTAGAGCGAGCTCATCAGATGCTGAAAAATATGATACTAAAATAAAAAGGGGGAATGAATGGTGATATTCCGCAGAACATATTAGGGAAAGCAGTGTATGTATTGAATTATTTAAATGTGCAAGAAGATCAGGGAGTGGTTTTTGTGTGTGATGATCAAGCTTGGACAAGTTTACCATCAAGCATTATGAGAGGTCCATGTGCCTTAGCACGGTTAGCTATGCTTATGCCTAATATGTCAATGATATTTAACCATTCTGTCCTGAGCCATCAGTGAAAAAGATGATCCTTACATGCATTTGCTAGCAACTGTGTTGACAACGTACAGCTGTGGAACCATGGAGAAACATTTGTGGCAAGTCTGTTACTTCCACATGGAACAGCAGCAAAGGTGATGACCCAGCTGAACAAAATGACATGTTGGCTGGCTAAGCAAACAAATACAACCTCAGAGATTCTAACGTGTGGGAACATTTTACAGAGAAGAAGGCCTGGATGCTGTGAGACTGATTGATACTGAGCAATTCTAACAAGGCCTTGAAACAGAGAACTGAAAGATAAACAAAGACCAGCTGAAAGGAATACAAGAGCCAGTTCTGTGGGAATGAGTACCAGCTGAAAGAAAAACAATTAAAGAGAACTATCAACATAGTTAATTTTAGAGTAACTTGGTTTCTTAGCATGTGCAGTAGTTTAGCCAATAATGTTAGTAATAGCTTTATGGACAGCTCCCTTTAACCAATAATACACTGTAGACACCCTCATGGGCACCCAGTTATGTAACCAAAAAGGGTTTATAAAGAAACAGCTAAGCTCAATAAATTGAACACTCGCTGATTGTATTGATCTCTGCGTTTGATTCCATGATGCTCCCGTCAACAAGTGGCGCCCGAACAGGGACCCTCGGATTACTTGCTGAAGTTGCTCAGAACGACTGAAGATGCGGTAGAGGGTGGAAGGACAGGCCAAAAACTTTCCGGCACTGACCCAGTGCTGAAGATTGAGACTTTCCAGCACTGCTGAAGATTTTCCGGCACTGCTGAAGATTGAAACTTTCCGGCACTGCTGAAGACTTTCCGGCACTGCTGAAGATTGAAACTTTCCGGCACTGCTGAAGATTTTCCGGCACTGCTGAAGATTGAAACTTTCCGGCACTGCTGAAGGCTTTCCGGCACTGCTGAAGATTGGAGTAAGACGCGCATCCAAGTAAAGAAGACTCTAGAGTCAAAGATCCGCTACAGGCAGGTAGCGGCTGTCGGGGGAGGGGATGGGTTCCACACTTTCGAAAGACGAGCAAGCAGTGGTAAAACTCCTCCAACATATCCTCTCCAAAAGAGGGATTAAGTATGACAAGATTTGCCTAACTGAACTATTGAAATGGAGCAGAGATAGTTTTGAAGCGTTAAAGGCTCATATCGGCTCTAAAAAGCAGAGCGATAACTCCGAGCCAAGTGCAGGATCGTCAACAACTGCACTAACCCCCCACCCCCCTAAACTGGTTGCGCTTGCCTCTGCACCCCCCGACGGGAGGGCCGACAATCCCTTTGATCCAGGTCCAAGAGATACCAAGAAGGAGCCTGATCCACCTCCCCCCTGTCCCGCAGACTAATGAGCACAAGCCAGGAGGGAGGCACAGTGGCGCGGGGAAGTTGAAATAATGCAAGCTTTGATCTGTGCGTGTGACAGCAGTCCGCGCTGTGAACTAATTAGTTACGAAGTGATAAAGGAGATTCCAAAAACTGTAAAAGGGAGCTGAGCTGCCCGGCCCAGGAGTTCTGTGCCACCTCCCCCCCCTCCAGCTCCCACGGAGCAGCTCGCCGAGGGAGGGCCGCTGCTCTGGGCTGAAGGAGGGCCACTTGCCACCACCACTGCCACCGCAAAACCCAAGCAATTTCAGCATTACAGAAGAGACTGTTAACAGATACGATAAGAAATGGCTCAATTAAACAATGTTGGTAGCAGTTTAAGAATCAAGACAGTTTAAATAATGCAATTTTACAACAGGTGCGGCTTTTTGGTTTATCAAACACATATAAAGATACCAGATGTTGGAAAGCTGAAACTCGTATATGGTGTTTATAGATAGACTGAAGGATGTGCTTGACAAGCAGGTGGACAGCTGAGCAGTTACAGAAGCCTTAATTTTGCAATCAGTGATAAAATCCTAATAACAAATATAGAAAGATATGGTGCGGTCTGAAAACTCCTACAACAACAGCTGGGATCATTTACCTATCAAGCACAGCTGGTAGCTGCTGCCTTGACTGTAATCCGGGACAGAAATACATTTTGTTAGAGACGCAGCAAGGAGATACATTTTAAAAGAGACTGCCACATGCAATGCCAGGAGAGAGGGCCTAAAATCTGCCCTCAGTGTGGAAAGGGTAAACATTTTGCCAGTTGGTATAGATCAAAATGGGATAAGAACAGGACAGTGTTGTCAGAAAACCAGGAGCAAAGCATGGTCCTGGGTCCAGTCCTGTTTAATGTCTTTATCAATGACCTGGATGAAGGCATTGAGTGCTCCCTTAGCAAGTTTGCAGATGACACCAAGCTAGGTGGAAGTGTGGATCTGCTGGAGGGTAGGGAGGCTCTGCAAAGGGATCTGAACAGGCTGGACTGCTGGGCTGAGACCAACGGCATGAGGTTTAACAAGGCCAAATGCTGGGTCCTGCACTTGGGGCACAACAACCGTATGCAGAGCTACAGACTAAGAGAAGCCTGGCTGGAAAGCTGCCAGGAGGAGAAGGACCTGGGGGTGTTGGTTGACAGCCGACTGAACATGAGCCAGTAGTGTGCCCAGGTGGCCAAGAAGGCCAATGGCATCTTGGCCTGTATCAGACACGGCGTGACCAGCAGGTCCAGGGAGGTTATTCTGCCCTCTGTACTCGGCACTGGTGAGACCGCACCTCGAGTACTGTGTTCACTTCTGGGCCCTTCACCACAAGAGGGATGTTAAGGCTCTGGAGCATGTCCAGAGAAGAGCAATGAAGCTGGTGAAGGGGCTGGAGAACAAGTCTTATGAGGAGCGACTGAGAGAGCTGGGGTTGTTTAGCCTGGAGAAGAGGAGGCTGAGGGGAGACCTTATTACTCTCTACAACTACCTGAAGGGAGGTTGTGGAGAGGAGGGTGCTGGCCTCTTCTGCCAAGTGACAGGGGACAGGACGAGAGGGAATGGCCTCAAGCTCCGCCAGGGGAGATTTAGGCTTGAGATTAGGAAGAAATTCTTCACAGAGAGGGTGGTTAGGCATTGGAACGGTCTGCCCAGGGAGGTGGTTGACTCACCGTCCCTGGAGATGTTTAAGGTGAGGGTGGATGAGGTACTTAGGGGCATGGTTTAGGGATTGGTGGGAATGGTTGGACTCGATGATCCAGTGGGTCTCTTCCAACCTGGTTATTCTGTGATTCTGTGATGGTTTGGAGGCATGTACCGACACAGATGCCTCCATGGCAAGCAGCAGCTCTAATCTCAGAGCAAGAACCAGAGGCAGCACCGAGATAGACGTGATCACAACCATTGCAGTAGTGCTGCAATCGTCCGCACTTCACACAATACCAGGAAACGTAAAAGGACCATTTGGGTTGGCTTTACTGCCTTGCAATTAGAATGATTATCAATAATTCGGTCAGGAATTTTTGTTTTACCTAGGGTCATTGATGCAGGCTGTACTGGCATCATTCAAGCAAGGGTATGGATGCTGTCTCCACTACTGTTATGAACACAATTTCCACTAGTATTAATACCAAAGGATAGTGGAATAGTGTATTTAATTTTGTTCAAAGCAGCTGTGTTCCAAGCTGATTCTGTAGAGCATGGCCTACAAGGATTTGAGTCCATAAGAATCCCTGAAATACATTTAGCTTAGTCCCTACAAACTCAGCATCTTATGTTGAAGTGAACATTAAGATTTTACAAAAAAAAAAAAAATATTACCATAACTGAAATATTTGTTAGACAATCAATATAAGCCTTATTAGATAATGCATGTACATATTTTAAGTGTTGTATGTTCCCGGTACCATGTGAAGTTTAAATATCCATAGCATGGAAAAATTGTGGATCCAGTAGTGGTAACCAACATTGTATGAATGTCTTTGGCTAGCTGAGAAATGAGTGTTCGCGTGCGTGTGTGTGTTTGAAGTACTTCAAACGTTTGTAAGACTTACAAATTGGTTTTGATCAATCTTGAAAATATATCTCTGGGACCTTTAAATCTCAGATGTCCACTAAGCCAGCAAACAGGTAGATTTACCTGGGGATCTTTGGAATGAAAGTCTTCAGAAGAAAAATTTTTAAATATCTAGCAAAACATAAAAAAAGGAAAGAGAGAGAAGAGGAAAAAAAAATGGATAAAGCCTAACCTTGCAGCTGTATGTGTGTGAGTTCATTACAAATTACTGAGTGGATATTTTACCACATAAACCTTAAAACCAAACCAACAAACAAAAAAACCCCATAGTCACTAGATTTGAAATGATTACAATGATAATCACCAAGGGAAGAAAAAGAAGTGTTCAGTTATTAGACCAAGACTCGACAATCATTTATATCCCAATAACAAAATAATATGCTAAGTTGTGCATGGCAAATATTTTGAATTTACAAGTAGATCTAACAGATTATCCAGGAAGTATTGATATCCATTTACCAAGTCATATCATTATTGAACATACCCATCAAGTAGTAAAAACATTCTTAGCAAAACAAAAAAGGGGGGAATTAGGAGAGACACCGCAAAACAGATTGATGAAGGTGCAATATGTAATGAATATTTTGCAATTAGCAGGAGATGATCAAATTGTGCCGATGTTGAAGCATATGCAAACCATGTCATCATATTAGAGCAAGTACAAGACAATGTGCATGTGCTATTGAAAAACAATTATTATGGGCGATGGACAGGTCTGTATAAGTTATTAACATGGGGACGAGGTTATGCTTGTGTTTTAACAGATACCGGACCAGTTTGGGCACCTGCAAGGTGGATCAAGCCCGCATTGCTGTGTGACAACTGTTAAGCCCCAACCACGAAAGCAGCAGACAAGAATGAGGAGGATGTTAATATTAGAGATGCTGTTAATCCTGTGGGTGGTATTTAAAGGATGTCCCTGGGTGATTGATTCTCGAAAGATTGTGTGGATAACAGGATGGGTATGAGAACTGTTGGTCAAAGGAGGAATGTTATTTTTAATGGTGTTGATTGCTTTAACAATTATCCTGTGTGTTACAGTGTATACAACATCAAGTCAATCATATGTTTCACCCGAACGCTTTAGTCATCGAAAAACAAAAAGGGGGAATTGTGGGAACATTTTACAGAGAAGAAGGCCTGGATGCTGTGAGACTGATTGATACTGAGCAATTCTAACAAGGCCTTGAAACAGAGAACTGAAAGATAAACAAAGGCCAGCTGAAAGGAATACAAGAGCTAGTTCAGTGGGAAAGAGTACCAACTGAAAGAAAAACAATTAAAGAGAACCATCAACATAGTTAATTTTAGAGTAACTTGGTTTCTTAGCATGTGCAGTAGTTTAGCCAATAATATGTTAGTAATGGCTTTATGGACAGCTACATTTAACCAATAATACACTGTAGACACCCTCATGGGCACCCAGTTATGTAACCAAAAAGAGTTTATAAAGAAACAGCTAAGCTCAATAAATTGAACACTCGCTGATCGTATTGATCTCTGCGTTTGATTCTGTGACGCTCCAGTCAACACTAACGCAACTGGCAGATGACATTGATTCTGCACGACATGCAACCCTGCAAAACTGAGCGGTGATTGACTTCTTGCTGTTAGCGTATGGACATGAATGTGAGGACTTTCATGTGATGTGTTGTATGAACTTGAGCGGTCACTCACATACCATCCACAAAGCTATCTCAACACTGATGGAAAAAACCAAAAAAGCTGCAACAAGTTGATGGGTTTTTTGGATTGTGTGAGTGATTAAATGAATGGGGAATTGTTGGTTGGCTTAAATCAGTGATTAAATTAGGATTATTAGTGTTAGTCATTTTTTTAAATAGTGTTAACAGTAGCACCATGTTTAACTCAATGTTTGCAACGGATGATTGATAAGTGAGTGTTTGTGGATGATTGATAAGTGAGTGTTTGTTATACAACAAAAAGGGAGGAATGTGGGGACAGAAAATTCAACTGGCACGTACGTGTAGGATAATATGGTCCATATCCTCGTGCTCATTAGCAAAGTTGAGATAACTGCAAAGGAATTATTGGGAGTTTTTGGCTGCTAGATAAGAGAAATATTTGTAGCCAGTAGAGTTATGCTGAATTGCTGCAGCTGTGGGATCTTTAGAACTGGAAATTTACTGGGGTAGCTGCTAACGAGGCAGATAAGGGTATATAAAGACTTGCTTGTGCGTAATAAAGTGATTTCCTCTCGACACTCCTAAACAAAGTCTGTGCTTTTAGTTGCCACAACCATCCCTGGAAGTATTAAAAATACATGTAGGCATGGTACTTCGGGATATGGTTTAGTAGGCATGGTGGTGTTGGGCTGACAGTTGGACTGGATGAGCTTAGAGGTCTTTTCCAACCTTAATGATTCTATGCAAATTTTCCCAATATACAGCTGCTGCAATCTCACTGTTCTGGTTCAAATTGACTCAAAATGCTGATGGGATAACATAACCCTGTAAGACTTTATAATGGTTCAACTACTGTCCATTTCTATGTTGACACAAATACTGTGTGTCCTTGTAGTTGGCCAAAAAAATAATAAAATCAGTGTAAGCTAGGAAACTTGCATGAGCAGTTCTTTGTACTTGGTTTAATTTGGTTAAAAAAACCCAAACAAATCACAATTTTGTGTTCACAGTTGAAGAAGCTTAATTTCCACTGACAAGTGATTGCATAATACATGCAACCTGCTTACTGAACACACAACCAGAACTTGCTTGGTCAATAATCCACTGCAAGCTATCAACAAAAAAACAGGACAATGTGAGCGAGTAAATGAAATCAGACATAAGAGACCCAGGGAAGTAAATATGGCAAGTGAGGCTCATTCCTGACATTGATCTGAGGAACAATCTACATTTAGTAAGGTCAGTAAGTATATGGAGGAAGAGATTAAAACCTGAAGATAAAATGAGGAGATGGTAGCATGCTTACACAATAATGTGAATTAGATTGACTACTTGCATCTGGAGTTAAAAATCATAACCCAGTAAAAAGAGCCACCACAAATCATCTCTCGTTTTAAAAAAACAAATTAGATACAGACAAGTTCATTTCAGGCTTCCATGTCTATGAAATTTGAATATATGAAATACAAATTGGTTAAAATATTGCTAAGAATAGTACAAACAAGAAACAGTATTTCACTTATTACTCAATTCAAGTTTTTACAGAAAAAATGTGAAACAAACAGATCTGTATTCAAAATATTTATATACATATCTAACAGTCCAGAAGTTACTTGTCACAGACTCTGTCCTTTACTGCAAAACAGCAAAAAATGCATTCAGAACTCTAAAACTACTTTAATAATTAACATTTTAAAGCATTTTATGGTAGATGGATAAATCCAAGGTTGGTTTTCTTTTAAGACAATGCAATCTGTATTAGCTACTGTAAAGATCTCTTTGCATTACTGTTCATACACAGCTTAACTTATGCTATGGGTCATTTATGTAAATGCTTTGAGAATTTTACAAATCCAAATTTTACAAATTCCAAAATATATTATTTGCCCTTCAGATTTTCATTCTTGAAACATGCTACTCCAACACCAAGCTAAGTGGTGTAGTTGCCACACCAGAAGGATGGGATGTCATCCAGAAGGACCTGGACAGACTGGACAAATGGGCCTGTGAGAACCTCATGAGGTTAAACAAGGCCAAGTGCAAGGTCCTACACCTGGGTCGGGCAGTCCCTGATGAAACGGAGGGAAGCAGCAGCCGACTCAATATGAGTGATAAAGCAAGCTTCAACTTTATTGTGCCATGCAACTTCATTTATACTATTTTCTTACATACTTGTCATAATATTATTGGTTTCTTACAGCTACTCGTTTCATCTCTATTGGTCAAATACTACGTAATGGCTATCTATGTGCAGTTTCGCAAGCTCTCGGGTATGCCTTGTTTCCTCTCTTCTATCGCCAACTTTCCCACAGTTGTTTATCTAACTGTCCAAGGTTGGTATGCCCCTGTGCTTCTCCCTTTATCAGCATGATTTACAGTTTATGCTATGGCACAGCTCTTGCACAGAGCTGTGCCCCTGCTCTGCAAGTCATTCTCCAACAATTCCCCCTTTTTCTTTTTGGACCAGCATAGCTTGCATAACTAATCGATCTGTGGCCTTAGCCACCATATTCTGTAGACACAATATTAGACATGGGATTATTGATAGGATCAAAATTACAACAATCAAAATTACACATCCATATTTCAACAATGTTCCCAACCATCCCTCGATCCCCAGTGAAATTAACCATACATCCAAAGGATTTTCCCATTGCTGTAATTTTCTTTTGTTATCTGTCAATTGTTGTAACTTGCTGTGGATGGACCGGGACCGATCAGTTAGATTAAAACAACACATTCCTGCAAATTCCTCACAGCTGTACCCATGTGCTACCATTAACTCCTCTAGACTTCTTCAAAGCTGAAAGAAAGAAAAAACTTAGAAAGGAAGGAGAGAGCGGGGGGAGAACTCACACACATACAGCTGCAAGGTCAGGCAGTTTTTGTATGTTTTGCTAGGTATTTTAAACTTTTTACTTCTGAAGCCTTTCATTCCAAAGATCCCCAGGTAAATCTACCTGTTTGCCGACTTAGTGGACGTTTGAGATTGAAAGGTCCCAGAGATATATTTTCAAGATTAATCAAAACCGATTTGTAAGTCTCACAAATGTTTGAAGTACTTCAAACGCGCACACACACGCGCACACACACACACACACACACACACACTTCTCAGCTAGCCGAATACATTCATACAATGGTGGTTATCACTATTAGATCCACAATTTTTCCATGCTATGAATATTTAAACTACTATTATATAGTATATAACTACTATATGCTACTACTATTTAAACTATGGTACCGAGAACAAAAACCACTTAAAATATGTACATTCATTATCAATGAGGCTTATATCAATTGTCTAACAAATCTTTTACTTATGGTAATACTTTTTGTTTGTTTGTTTTGTTTTGTAGTTTTTGTGTTGATAGAATTACAGACTGGTCAGTTGAGCTAAAACCTCAATTTCCCTGTATATAATTTCCCTTGCTTGAATTATTCCAGTAGAGCTTGCATCAATGACCCCAGATAAAACAAAGATTCCCAACCAAATTATTGATAATCATACTAATTACAAGGCAGTAAAGCCAATCCCAATTGTCCTTTTCCATTTCCTGTTATTGTGTGAAGTGCAGATGGTTGCAGCACTACTACGATGGTGGTGATCACGTCTATCTCGGTGCTGCCTCTGGTTCTTGCTCTGAGGTGAGAGCTGCTAGAGTCACAAGTTGATCAGCACGCGCATTGCCTTCACCTAAACCTTCAGTCCATTGATGACTTCTGATGTGTATTATGCAATAGGGTTGAGATCGTTGTTTTATCGCAGATTGTAGTTGCCTAAGAAGTTCAAACAAATGCTGATTATGGATATCTTTAAGTTGAGCATCTTCAATTCTATTCACAATTCCAGCTACATACATTGAATCTGTTACGATGTTTAGTTTTCATGCATCCACTGGGCGCATGTCCAAACAAGTGCAGCTAATTCTAGAGTCTGTAAAGAGTCTCCTGGCTCTGCGGATAAAAGATGATGATGCCACTGATTTTCGGTAAACCAAGTTGCTGCTGCCCTTCGTGATCTTCCGGCATCTGTATAAACTGTAACAGCGTTAGAGAGTGGCGTCTCACTTTTCTTGGGTTTTAACAACCAGTCGTGGTTGCCAAGCCTTTTTAGTATAGGCATTTTCAGTGACTCGACTCTAAGTTCTACAGCCTCAGATAACAAACTTAGCTGTAACGCTGTTGAATTCCTCAACCACCATTCTAAGTCTTCTCTTCGTATTGGTAGATATATAACAGACAGTTCTCGACCCAAAAATTTGCAAAATTCGTGTCCTTCCTTTCTGAATTAATTCTGCCAAACTGTCCATCTTTGTTCTGATAGTAGTTTTTGGTTGCATACTCGTAAATGTCCATTCTAAGACTCTCACCCCTGTCTCCCCCTTTTTCTTTTTATGTTGTGTCAAGGCACCAGTAAAATGTGAGCGACCTTGTAAGATGGTAAGATCAATTGGGAGTGTGGGGTCTATACGGTCCACGACGCGGTCTGCTATTACTGTACTTAAATATTGAATCATGTCCTCTTGCGCCTGAGTCAGTTTCACTTTCTGTGCAGGATCAGTCCCTTTTAGAAGAGGGCGTAGAATGTCAAGCTCGTCATTTGTGATTCCTGCCACCGGGCGGAGCCACTGAAAGTCTCCCATCAGTTTCTGCGTATCATTTAAAGTATGGATCCGTGCATTAATAGTCAACTTTTGTGGGCTGATCTGAGATTGAGTAATGTCCCATCTCAAGTATTTCCATACAGGGGACCGTTGAATTTTCTCTGCTGCAATAATAAGAAGATGTCGTTGCAATTGCTGTTGTAGAAACCTTTCTTGCTGAGTAGAGAAGGGCTGCTGTTGTGCCAATAAAATATCGTCCATATAATGGTAGATTATTGTTCCAGGCCATGCTTGTCGAACAGGTTTCAATGCCACATCTACGAATAATTGGCAAAGCGTAGGACTGTTCTTCATCCCTTGAGGTAAAACAGTCCATTCAAAACGCTGATCAGGTCCTTCTCTATTTATAGCAGGCAATGTAAATGCAAAACATTGGGTATCGTCTGGGTGTAACTGAATCATAAAGAAACAGTCCTTCAAATCTATGATTAACAAATGCCATTCTGTTGGAAGCATGGCTGGGTTTGGCAGTCCTGGTTGTAACGCTCCCATTGGTTGCATCTGATTATTCACAGCTCTCAAATCGTGAAGCAGTCGATACTTTCCTGATTTCTTTCTTACAACAAATATTGGCGTGTTCCACGGACTCGTTGATGGTTTAAGGTGACCTAGGTTTAACTGTTCCTGGACTAGTATGTGTGCTTGTTGCAGACTTTCCTTTTTCAACGGCCACTGTCTGATCCAAACAGGCTTTTCCGTCAGCCACCTTAAAGGGATCGGGAAAGTCCATTCGACAGTGACCGTTCCTGAAAAGGTCCATTCGTGGTGAGAATGACTCCCAGTTGATTTAGAATGTCCCTTCCGACGAGGGCGTGTACTCCCGTTGGGAGAGGCATCACGGTGATGTATGCTGTTGCCACCTTCCCGTTGAGTACAACCTGTATCCTTTGTTGGCTGCGCTGAACGACAGATGTGCCTCCGACTCCTTCCACGCCTTCTGCCGAGATAGCAACAATTGTAATGTCAGCACCAGTGTCCAAAAGCGTGGTCAATTGCTTTGTCTCAAGTCCTTGTTGAATTAATATTCTGGCAAGTGGTCGCTGGTTCATAGGCATGGTCAACATTGCCAGGCCCCCAGTAGAGCCAAAGCTACCAGCGTCCCTATCTTGGGGAGAGAACGCTGGAATCTGTTGTGTCAACTGTTCCAAAGGAATTAACTGTGCAATGCGACTTCCCTTAGGAATATGAATTGGTGGAAAATTTGTTTGTACCACAATAGCAATCTCTCCGGTATAATCCTTGTCTATTAGTCCTGGTAGGATAAAAAGTCCCTTGAGGCCGCTGGAGGATCGGCCTATTAGTAATGCTCCACATGACTGTCCATTTATCATCAATGGCCCTTTAATTCCAGAGGCAATCTTTTGTGGTCGATTGTCAATGAGTGTAGTATCTACTGTTGTCGCCAGGTCCAGTCCGAGGCTGCCCCCGGTTGCCGGTTGCAAAATGCTGGCTGGTCAAAGCTGGGCAGAGGTGTCTGTGATCCTGGGGCGGCTGCAGTCATGTAAGTCGCTGGGGCTGCTATTGGTGTCTGTGCGCTGCAGCCCTTGGTGCTCCGCTTCCCGTTTCCCAGCCTCCGGCAAGCTGCAGTACTATGATTGTTCGTTTGGCAATTCTGGCACCACACCTGCTGCTCCCGACATTGACGGTGCGTGTGTCCATTACGCCCACATCGAAAACACTTACACTCTCGTCGATTCGGGCCTGTCTGCTGCATCTTTGTCAAAGGTTGCAATGGAGCAAGGGCAGCAAATGCCTGGGTTTGTGCAGTTACTAAATCTTGCCCTACCTTTTGGATTGCTTCAACTAGCAGGGCTTGAAAAACTACGGGACACGCTATATCTATTACTGACTCTATTGCACTAATATCTTTTGTCTATAATACTTTTCACTATTTCTGCCTAGGCTTCCCGCCGCTCTCACGCCGCAGCCCCCCCCACACCACTCTCTGGCTCGGGAACCGACTCATTATTAAGTAAGGGGGGCGGGGGTGGCTCCGGCAGCGGGGCCGGCGGGGCTGACGGCAGACGACCCTCAGTTCCCGGAATGTCCTCAGGAGCATTGCTGTGGGGTGGGGGTGAGCTGCCTGTGGGTACGGCAGGAGGGGGGGGGAGGAGGACAAGCCGAATTCCTGTTCTCCTGCGCTGCACTGACCTGCCTCACAGCCCACCAGTGAGCCTGCCACAACAACAACTGTGACTGTGTCAGTATCAACCGCATAATATTTTTAGTATCCTCCGGTGCTAAAATTCCTGAGCCCCAAATGTAATCTAACATCTGTCGGGCTGGCTCGCTATGAACTGCCGATTCATTAACTGTGGCTCATAACTGTGATAACAATTTCCAGTCTAAAGGACTATGCTCGCCTGCCAAATGTACAGTGTTACCGGGTGTATATACTACAGGAAAGGCATGATGTTGCAGCGAGTCCAAAACTTCAAAATCTTTCTGTTCAATTGTCTCCCTGGCCACCCTTTTCCAATCTATGAGTGCACGCTGCGTAGAGCGAGGCCGTGTTTCTTTAATTTCCACCCCGCTGTCCCCCCCCCTCCTTGGTTTTCCCCCTTCATCTCTACACCTCTCTCTTCCTCCGGGGGTGCCAATGGGGTGGGGTGTAGGACTTCCCTAGGGTCTACCACAGGGGTCGGGGAGCACTGTTGTTCCTGCGGCGGTGGAGGCGGCCAAATCGGTCGCTCTCTGACTGGGATTGGAATTCCTGTCGGTGGCGGTGCAAAATATGAGCCCACCGGGGTAATTTTTCCAGCATCTGGATCGGTGGCCTGAGCATTGAGCTGATCTAACTTATTAGTTGCTGCGTTTGCTATTCGCTTTTCAACTTTATAACGTCTTAAGGCATTAATGACCTCCCTCCAAGATTTCATTAGCTTTCTAGCCGTCTTATCATCATCTATTACCATATCCCACAAAATATCTCCAAACTTTTTCCATTCCTCTTCCTCAAACGTCTGTTCCGGGTCTTTAAAACAGCCCTTAGCCTTTGCTACAGCTAATAAAGTTGCTAGGTCCTTTAACGGACCCACCCCCCACTTTTCTAGAAAACGCTTTAATAAATCAAATGCTACCTCTTTTTCCATTGCGAGCTCGACTTTGTGTGCAGCGTTTTAAACCCTGGGTAGCATTCAGACGGACGGCGGATTCGCTCTTCTTTATCCCGAATCCAGGCACAGGCTGAACGACGCTGCCTGCAGCAAGTCCAACCTTCTGCCCCCTGGACGCTGCTTTCAAGTGCTTCTCTGTCCTCCATCGTCCGGTGAGGAGCAAGGCGAGGGTCCCTGTTCGGGCGCCACTTTGACAAAACGGAGGGAAGCAGCAGCCGACTCAATATGAGTGATAAAGCAAGCTTCAACTTTATTGTGCCGTGCAACTATATTTATACTATTACATGTCATAATATGATTGGTTTCTTACAGCTACTCGTTTCATCTCTATTGGTCAAATACTACGTAATGGCTATCTATGCGCAGTTTCACAAGCTCTCGGGTACGCCTTGTTTCCCCTCTTCTATCACCAACTTTCCCACAGTTGTTTATCTAACTGTCCAAGGTTGGTATGCCCCTGTGCTTCTCCCTTTATCAGCATGATTTACAGTTTATGCTACAGCACAGCTCTTGCACAGAGCTGTGCCCCTGCTCTGCAAGTCATTCTCCAACAAGTCCCCAATTTCAGTACGGGATGGAGGATGACGTGATTGAGAGCTGCCCTGCAGAGAAGGACTTGGGAGTGCTGGCTGATGAGAAGCTTGACATGAGCTGACAGTGTGCACTCACAGCCCAGAAGGCCAACCGTATTCTGGGCTGCATCAAAAGAAGCATGGCCAGCAGGTCGAGGGAAGTGATTCTGCCCCTCTATTCCTCTCTTGTGATACCTCATCTGGAGTACTGTGTCCAGTTCTGGAATCCTCAATGTAAAAAGGATATGGAGCTGTTGGAACAGGTACAGAAGAAGGCTACAAGGATGAATTGAGGGCTGAAGCACCCTCCCTATGAGGACAGGCTGAGAGAGTTGGGCTTGTTCAGCCAGGAGAAGAGAAGGCTCCGAGAAGATCTTATAGCAACCTTCCAGTACCTGAAATGATCCCACAAGAAACCTGGAGAGGGACTATTCATAAAGGTTTGTGGTGACAGGATGAGGGGGAATGGGTATAAACTGGAGAAGGGAAGATTTAGACTAGGCATAAGGAAGAATTTCTTCACTATGAGAGTGGTGAGACACCGGAACAGGTTGCCCAGGGAAGTTGTGGATGCCCCATCCCTGGAGGTTTTTAAGGCCAGGTTGGATGGGGCCTTGGGTAACCTGATCTAGTGGGATGTCCCTGCCCAAGACAGGGGGGTTGGAACTAGATGATCTTTAAGGTCCCTTCCAATCCTAACTATTCTATGATTCTATGAACATAATTAGCAGTTATCATAGAATCACCAGGTTGGAAAAGACCCACCGGATCATCAAGTCAAACCATTCCTATCAATCACTAAACCATGCCCCTGAGCACCTCGTCCACTCATCCCTTAAAAAACCTCCAGGGATGGTGATTCAACCACCTCCCTGTGCAGCCTGTTCCAGTGCCCAATGACCCTTTCTGTGAAAGATTTTTTCCTAATGTTCAGTCTGAACCTCCCCTGGCGAAGCTTGAGGCCATTCCCTCTTGTCCTGTCCACTGTCACTTGGGAGAAGAGGCCAGCACCCTCCTCTCCACAACCTGCTTTCAGGTAGTTGTAGAGAGCAATGAGGTCGCCCCTCAGCCTCCTCTTCTCCAGGCTAAACAACCCCAGCTCTCTCAGCCACTCCTCATAAGACTCGTTCTCCAGCCCCTTCACCAGCTTTGTTGCTCTTCTCTGGACTCGCTCCAGAGCCTCAACATCCTTCTTGTGGTGAGGGGCCCAGAACTGAACACAGGATTCAAGGAGCGGTCTCACCAGTGCTGAGTACAGAGGAAGAATAACCTCCCTGGACCTGCTGGTCACGCCATTTCGGATACAAGTCAAGATGCCATTGGCCTTCTTGGCCACCTAGGCACACTACTGGCTCATGTTCAGTCGGCTGTCAACCAACACCCCCAGGTCCTTCTCCTCCAGGCAGCTTTCCAGCTAGACTTCTCCCAGTCTATAGCACTGCATAGGGTTGTTGTGCCCCAAGTGCAGGACACTGGCATTTGGCCTTGTTAAACCTCATGCCATTGGATTCAGCCCAGCAGTCCAGTCTGTTCAGATCCCTTTGCAGAGCCTCCTGACCCTCCAGCAGATCGACGCTTCCACCCAGCTTAGTATTGTCTGCAAACTTGCTAAGGGAGCACTCAATGCCTTCATCCAGGTCATTGATAAAGACATGGAACAGGGCTGGACCCAGCACAGAGCCCTGGGGAACACCACTTGTAACTGACCTCCAGCTGGATTTAACATCATTTAGCACCACACTCTGGGCCGAACCATACAACCAGTTTTCCACCCAGGAGAGTGTGCACCTGTCCAGTCCAGAGGCTGACAGTTTCCAAAGGAGAATGCTGTGAGAAACTGTGTCAAAGGCTTTACTGAGGTCCAGGAAGACCACATCCACAGCCTTTCCCTCATCCAGTAGTCGAGTCACTTTATCATAGAAGGCGATCAGGTGAATTTGGCAAGACCTGCCTTTCGTGAACCCGTTTTGACTGGGCCTGATCACCCGGTTCTGTTGCATGTGCTTCATGATGGCACTCAAGATCACCATGACTTTCCCTGGCACTGAGGTCAGACTGACAGGCTGGAGTTCCCTGGATCCTCCCTGCGACCCTTCTTGTAGATGGGCACAACATCAGTGTCCAGTCCAGTGGAACTTCCCCAGTCTTCCAGGACTGTTGGAAGATGATGGAAAGGGGTTTGGCCACCAAATCCACCAGCTCCTTCAATACACTTGGGTGAATCCCATCCGGCCCCACGGACTTGTGGCTGTCTAGCTGGGCAAGCAAGTCTCTAACCACCTCCTCTTGGGTCATGGGAGCCTCATTCTGCTCCTCTAACTCCTGGGTTTGTACACAGAGGGAACAACTTTCTTTAAAATTAAAGACTGAGATAGCGACATTCTCACTCAACCCCCACCTGTTTGCCCTACAATGGAACTACTTGGTTTTAGGGATTACATCCCTGTGCACCCAAGACCTGCATGTTTTTAACAATAACTGTCTACAGTGCTTCCTTCTGAAGATCTCAAAGCAGTTCGTTAACAGTATTTTAATTTTCACAATACCCCTGTGAGGTAAATAAGGGATTATCACCAATTTACAGAACCAACTTCTGTGAATGCAGCACTATCACATGCAAGCATTCTCTAATCTTTCAAGGGTAGCTTCTTAACCTTCAGCCTTGAACAAAAGAATATTAGGTGTTCCTGAAATACTCCAGTCTAAAAAGTTTGTATTAGCATTCCCATAGGGCTAGGGAGTAGAGAAGATTAAAGCAAAGTGCTAGGTAGATTGCTGCTCTGCCACCTCAGACAGGTTGTTTTGGAATGTTTATATAGATGGCTGAACCGTTTTCCACACTTTAAACAGGCATAAGGCTTTTCTCCTGTATGCACACGAATGTGCTTCTTACAGTCTGTTAGGGTCAAAAAAGTCTTGCAGCAGATCTTACAGGCATATTTACGAGCACCTTCAACAATCAAGACATTATGTTCAGATAGGGCCTTCTTACATTTTGAAAGAACATCTGCAGATGCCCTTGTCAACTGTGGTGGACCAGGTTGTGAAGGATGTCCATTTTCAAAAGTGGTCCCATTGATTAACAACTGGGAACTGGAAATGTTATCTTGTAGCTGGGAGCTCCTGGCAGAGGTCACAATAGGCATTTTGGGGGCTATGCGACGATAGCCAGGAAAGCTACTAGCTACACCTCTTACAGATCCTATCACTCTCCTTGATGAAGAGTGCAGGCCCAAGCCTGACCTTGGAAAATCCATACCGAATTGTTCTGCAGCCCTGTATCCAGAAGTCTGTACACATGGAAGAGCTGTTGCATCCTGCATTGGTCTAACAAAATGAGAGTTTGCAGACTCACTGAATGGATTCTCTACATGACAAACTGCAACAGAGGAATGACTACTAGCAGGCCCAGACTCTGGACTCAATAGGTAAGAGACATCACCATCCATTCTGAAGTCCCTTGTTGTATTTGGAATGTTATCATTGCTATTTTGATTTGCACCAAAGTTACTACCTCTGTTTTTATTCAGAAAATTTGAGATACTGAAAGTGGACTTGTGTTCCAGGTTATTTGACACTTCCATAATATGGATGTCTCCCACCCTATCAGTACTAGACTGTGGGTCAGAAAAGCTACGATCACTGCTTTCAGGACTCAGTTCTATCTTCCCTGTGCTCACCACTCCTCCTTCCACTTCAATAGACTCACTGCCTTCTGCTTGGGAAGTGACATCACTCACTTCATCTTGAAGCTCTGGGGAACTCAAAGACTCAGATTTAACCACCACTCTCATGTGTTCTTTTTCATTGAGACTGACCTCTGGATTTTTGCATGGGAAGTTGTTCTTTTCAGAAGTAGCTTCCTGATCAAAACTGGTTTCTACTTGTATTACCTGAGATGAGATGGATATCTGTGAAATGTTTCCTCCACTGTTGTCTGACTGGCTGGGCACTTGAGCATCTTCTTGAGCACCAAAAGACTTATTCAACATAATGGTATTATCATCTTGTTTATCAATAACAGTATCAGCCTTAGAATTGTCCAAATTCTTCAGTGAATCTGTTGAAAAAAAAAAAATCTTCTCGTGAATGAACTATTGACTGCCCGCTCTCTGGAGTAACATCTGAAATGGACTCATCTATGGTAGGTCTGATTTGCTGTCTGGCTCGATCATCAGAAGACTGTTTACGCTTGTGGAGACGCCGGATAGGAAAGGTAGTATGTTGTTTTATGTTACTTCTCATCGATGAGCTCATGGTATTTAGTTGTTCCTCTGTGCTCTGAGTGGAATTTAATGCAGAGCTCACAATGCTCAACCCAAGCTGCTGAAGCATGAAAGATCTTCGGATGTGCGCATTTTGCTCCTGAACTCTATCACTAGGTGGAGACGTTAGTAGTGTTCTGGTAGTAAGGTAGTGTTTACAGGCTTTAACAACAGAGTTCAAATGTAGGTGAGAAGCAGCCAGCAAGACATCCACTACATTGCTCTCCCCAAGCATTAGTGTGGAAGTGTACATCGTATCAATCAGGGCAGCAAAAGCTTCTGCTGTCACCACTTCACTGTCTAGCTGAATCATGTTCATAGTTTGAGCCCCCTCTGCTACAGTAAAGAGAGCTCGGAAATGTGTGCTACAAGCTGCCAGAACAGAGCGATGGGCTTTGAAATGCCTGTTTCCCACTATAATGGCACAGTCACAAAGTTGTCCATGAAGTCTCTGGTAGTTTAGCTGCTGAAAGACTTGCTCGAAGTGTCCTGGAAAATCCATGATTCTATAAAATAAAGCAGAAAAAGCTATAATGCAAAAAATGGATGAAGTTTGACTTAGATCACAATGAGAACAATGTAAAAAAAAAACAAACGACAACTAAGAGAGAGAAGACCAAAATCTTACCTTAATTTGCCACTACCATATTAATATTATGCTGGTAACCCTATGAAGGAGCACAAAAACCAAAGAAAAGAACCCCCAAACCAGAATCTGTTATGGAGTTAACATAGTATTATACCTAACACCACATTGAACATGTCACAGCATGCTCTATTGTGAGCTGAATAATGCAACATGTTTTCTGTTAATTCCTGTTCAAACTAAAACACCTCTTCAGTAAATCATCACAGAGAGACAACAATCTTTTATAAATTGTTCCTCATACTGAAAATTTGAGCTTTAACTCTAGTCTGAACTGGTCTAGCTTAATCTTGAGGAGTATACAAGGAGTCAATTGCTATCTCTTGCAACACAGAAAACTTCATTCACATGCCTTCTGCAAAGGAACCTTTAAAATACAGTGATTATTTTCATGTGTGTGCAACCATGAACTACAAACATAGTTTGCATAAAGAACTCCAGATACACATATAACCTTGTATTTGGTTTATATGGGGGGGTATGGTGGTGCTGGGCTTCAGAGGTGGCTTCTGTGAGAAGGTGCCAAAAGTTGCCCCCTAATGAGCTTAAAATATCACTTGGGAGAAGAGACCAACACCCACCTCTCTGCAATCTCCTTTTAGGTAGTTGTAGAGAGCAATGTGGTCTCCCCTCAGCCTCCTCTTCTCCAGGCTAAACAGCCCCAGTTCCCTCAGCCGCCCCTCGTGAGACTTGTTCTCCAGCCCATTCAACAGCTTTGTTGCTCTTCTCTGGACACACTCCAGGACCTCAATGTCTTTCTTGTAGTGAGGGGCCCAACACAGGATTTAAGGTGTGGCCTCACCAGCACTGAATACAGGGGCACAATCACCTCCCTGGTCCTGCTGGCCACACCCTTTCTGATACAAGCCAAGAAGCCATTACCCTTCTTGGCCACCTGGGCCACTGCTGGCTCATGTACCAATATTGACACATGATGTTTGTGAGGAGAAACAAAAGGCCAATCAGGTTAAAAAGAAAAGGAAAGCCGCAAGAAGCTTTAGCAAGGAATTACAAATGAAAGGGAAGGGGTGCAGAAGACAAAGTCCAAGCCCAGGTTTTGGGCCAAGACTAGGGAAAAGAGGAAGATAGGAGTGGATGAAGGAAGAAAATGTTACTATTGCGGGAATCTGGGACACACAAAATGGAACTGACCTCTCTGACTACAAGGCTGGACTAGAGAAGGGAGCTATCAACTTGAAGAACTAGCCTGAGAAAATAGTCACTCACAATGACCGGAAATGGAGAACCCTGAAGACCCCGGGAAGTTAGAAGGATTGACAATTTCTGGAATGTGGAATTCAGTTAGACCAAAAGGGACATCTAGTGGGCAAAGTAGAAGGTCAAAAAGTTGAATTTTTAGTAGATATGGGAGCTATGCTGTACCTTATAATTTTTACCCAAAAGGAACCTAAACCTAAAGTTCTGATACACAGAATCACAGGGGAGGGAGAAAAATATTTAAGTAAAACTCTATTGGTAACAACTGGAAACAAAAGTGTATGGCAAAGATTTGTATTAGTTGAAGGCTTCTCAGTACGTTTATTAGAGATTTCTTGCGTTTTCTAGATGTAGAATTATGCTTATCACCTGAAAGAATGGATGGACATAATAATCATAGGGATCAGTGTGATCACTGAAAGCCCAACTAATGAGCTTAAAATATCGGAAGTATTGAAATCTGTACTTGAAAAACTGTGGAGTAGAACTACACTGATGTAGGATTGTTGGTTTCAGCTCAATCTGTAAGCATAAAAACAAAGGAAGGAATCCCACAGCCACAAAAGAGTATCCTATTCCCCTAGAAGCTGAAAAAAGCATCCAAAAGAAAATAGACCATTATTTAGCACAATAAATTTTAAAAGTATATGTGTCACCATATAATACCTCATACTGTCTGGAAAAAAAGAAAAAATTGGATGAAGATGAGGACCCAGAATACCACTCTGTACAAGATTTGCAAGTAATTAATCAATATGTGGTGGCTCTTCATCTGGCAGTGCTTGATACTTCCACTATACTTTTCCAAATACCACACTGGGCTAAATATTTTACTGTGATTGATTTAATTGCTGCTTTTTTAGTGTCCCACTAGAAGAAGGTAGCCAGCCCTTATTTGCCTTCACATGGAAAGAGCAACAACTGAACTGGACGTGACTCCCACAGGGGTTTACAACGTCTTCTACAGTTTGAAAGATATTATATTACCTGGAGGTACTATACTTGTACAATATGTAATGATTTGCTATTTGTCAGCAAGACAAAGATTGCTTAAAATATTCTATTTGTCTATGCACTACTTCATCAGAAAAAAAGTCACCGTGCATCTTTCTAAACTTCAGCTGTGTCACCAGGAAGTAAAATATTTAGGATTCTTATTAAAAGAAGGGCCCAGAACGGGTCTAGGCTTTTATAGAAATACCTTGACTGGTAACAAAGAAACAATTATGAGGATTCTTAGACACAATAGGATACTGCAGACCCCGGATACTGGGGCTAGGGGAGTTGAGTAAGCCATTGACAGAAGCTACGAAGGCAGAGGAAGTGGAACCTATACATTTGGGTTCAGAGAGAGAAAAGGAGCTTTAAATTTTGCTTTGGCACTGGGATTGTTGGATTACTTCAACTCCTTTGAACTATTTGTATATAAGGACGAAGGAGAAGCCAGGTGAGTCCTTACTTAAAAATTAGATCCATACCAGTGCTCTGTGGCTTATTACTCAACTCAACTGGATCCTGTAGCTGCAGGGAGTAACTCCTGTGTTAAAGCAAAAGCAGCAACAGTGTCTATCCTAAAAAGGAGCCGACCATTAGTTCTGAGTCACCCAACAACCATCTATGTCCTATACGAAGGAGAACTGATTCTTAAGCAACGCAAGCATTGTCCTCACAAAAAGCACATTGCTATGAATTAACAATATTAAATGTAGATAATATTGCTTTAAAAAGATGTAATATTTTGAATCCAGCAACTTTACTGCCTGTTCTCTCTGATGGTGAGCCACATCATGATTGTGCTAAGGTAGCGTTTCACTCCAGCCGCCTGGAGATCAACCTCTAGAGAACTCGGATCTAACCCTTTTCACTGATGGATCTTCATACTGTGTGAAGGGAAAATGACAAATGGACTATGCAGTGTTGAGAAACTTTGAGGTAATTAAAGCAGAACCTCTACAACCCTCAGTGAGTGTCCAAGGGGCTGAATTAACTGTGTTAATAAAAGCAGCCTGGTGGGGACATAATCAGTGAGTAACTACTTATATTGATTCTAAATATAGGAAGGGAAGGAGAGGAGGTGGGTTAGCCCTCTTTGTAAGGGAGGACTTGGACACTGTTGAGATGGATTGTGGTGATGAGGAGATTGAGTGCCTATGGGTTAAAATCAGATGAGCCCATAAGAAGGTAGATTTTATGATGGGAGTCTGTTACAGGCCACCCAGCCAAGAAGAAGCAGCTGATGAGCTCTTCTATAAACAGCTGGGGTTAATCTCTAGATCAATGCCTCTCGTTCTTGTGTGAGACTTCAGTCTTCCTGATATCTGCTGGAAGTACAATAGAGCAGAAAGGAAGCAGTCTAGGAGGCTCCAGTTGTGCGTGGAAGACAACTTCCACGCACAGCTGGTGAACAAAAGCAACAAGGGAAGGTGCCCTCCTGGACCTGCTGTTTGTGAACAGAGAAGGCCTTGTGGGGGATGTGGCAGTAGGAGGACGCCTAGGACAAAGCTATCATGAGACGATAGGGGGTTCTGTTCTAGGCAAAGTGAAGAGGGTGGTTAGCAAGACAGTAGCATTAAATTTCCAGAGGGCAGACTTTGAACTCTTCAGAAGGCTGGTTAGCAAAGTCTCATGGGAGACAGTGCTTAAGGGCAAGGGAGCCCACGAGGTCTGGGAGCTCTTCAAAAAGGAGATCCTAGCGGCTCAGGAGAAAGCCATCCCCATGTTCTGGAAAAAAAGCTGGCAGGGGGAAAAAACAGCTTGGTTGAACAGGGAGACCTTGAGTGATATCAAGAAGAAGAGGAATGTTTATGGGCTCTGGAAGAGGGGACAGGCCTCTTGGGTGGACTACAGGAGGGAAGTGAGATTTTGCAGAGAAAAAATTAGAAGGGCTAAGGCTCAACTAGAAATCAGATTGGCAAAGTTGGTGAAAGATAACAAAAATTCATTCTATAAATATATAAATAATAAAAGGAGGACTAGGGAGACCATACAGTCCCTATTGGATGCCGAAGGAACAACAGTCACAGGGGATGAGGAGAAGGCTGAGGTACTTAATGCCTTCTTTGCCTCAGTCTTTGATTGTAAAGAAAGTTGTTCCCTTTCTGTACAAACCCAGGAGCTAGAAGAGAAACATGAGGCTCCCATGGTCCAAGAGGAGGTGGTCAGAGCCCTGCTATCCTGACTAGACACCCACAACTCTATGGGGCTGGATGGGATTCACCCGAGGGTATTGAAGGAGCTGGCGGATGTGCTTGCCAAACCCCTTTCCATCATCTTCCAACAGTCCTGGAAGACTGGGGAGTTCCACTGGACTGGAGGCTGGCTGATGTTGTGCCCATCTACAAGAAGGGTCACAGGGAGGATCCAGAGAACTACAGGCCTGTCAGTCTGACCTCAGTGCCAGGGAAAGTCATGGAACAGGTGATCTTGAGTGCCATCATGAAGCACATGCAAGAGAACCGGGTGATCAGGCCGAGTCAACATGGGTTCACAAAAGTCAGGTCTTGCCAAACTAACCTGATTGCCTTCTATGACCAAGTGACTCAGCTGCTGAATGAGGGAAAGGCTGTGGATGTGGTCTTTCTGGACCTCAGTAAAGCCTTTGACACAGTTTCTCACAGCATTCTCCTTTGGAAACTGTCAACCTCTGGCCTGGACAGGTGCACACTCTCCTGGGTGGAAACTGGTTGGATAGCCAGGCCCAGAGAGGGGTGCTTAATGGTGTTAAATCCAGGTGGAGGCCAGTGACAAGTGGGGTTCCCCAGGGCTCTGTGCTGGGTCCAGTCCTGTTCAATGTCTTTATCAACAACCTGGATGAAGGCATTGAGTGCTCCCTTAGCAAGTTTGCAGACGACACTAAGCTGGGTGGAAGTGTCAATCTGCTGGAGGGTAGGGAGGCTCTGCAAAGGGATCTGAGCAGGTTGGACCGCTGGGCTGAGTCCAATGACATGAGGTTTAACACGGCCAAATGCCGTCCTGGGACCTTTGTCCCTGCTAGGACCAGCCTCTTATGTCCATTACCTCTTATTTGGAGATGAATGGCTGTCCCATTATGTTCTATGCATGCACAAAAAGGTTTGAAAATCTTAAACAGTGTGCTCAGTGGTACCAACCCATACCACCTGAAATACAAGTGCATGATATACAACCTAGAGATAAAGTTTTAATTCAATTATTTTCACGAAAGTAAAAATTAGAAACTAAATGGGAAGGGCTATATATTGTCTTACTATGTTCTTATTTTGCCATTAAAGTTTTAGGAAACGAAAATTTGATACACCATTCTCATGTCAAATGAGTGCCCTTGGTTGTAGCAGCTGAAGAGTGAATGTGATTCTCAGTGTGATGTGTATGCTCTAGAGAGATTTTTCCTGTAACATCCACCAAGGGGAAGTCATGCTTGACCAATTTCATAAACCTCTACAATGAAACAACTGGCTTGGTAGACAAAGGGAGAGGAGTGGACATTGCCTACTTTGACTTCACTGAGGTTTCTGACACCATCTCCCATAAGATTCTCATAGGGAAGCTGTTGAAGTATGGGCTGAACGAGCAGACAGTAAGGTGGACTGAAAACTGTCCAGGCCCAGAGGGTGGTGATCACTGACACAAAGTCTAGTTAGAGGCCAGTAACTACTGGTGTATCGCAGGATGTAGTACCGGGTCTGATCTCTTTCAATATCTTCATTAATGATCTGGATGACTGGGTAATGTGCACCATGAGCAAGTTTGAAGATGACCCAAAAGTGGGAGGAGTGGCTGATAGACCATCATGCTGCCATCCAGAGGGACCTCAACTAGCTGGAGAAACAGGCTGACAGGAGCATCCATGCAGTTCAACAAGGGGAAATGCCAAGTCCTGCACCTGGAGAGGAACAACCCCAGGCACCAGTACAGGCTGAGTGCTGACAAGCTGGAATGCAGCTCTGCAGAGAAGACCCTGGGCATTCTAGTGAACATCAAATTGAACATGAACTAGCAATGTGCCCTTGCAGCAAAGAAGGCTAATGGTATTCTGGGCTGCATGAGGACGAGTATTGCCAGCAGGTCAAGGGAGGCAATCCCTCCCATTTATTCAACACTGTTGAGGCCACACCTGGAGTATTTTGTCCAGTTCTGGGCTCCCCTTGTACAAGATTGCACTGGCTCAGGCTGGGATAGAAATACTTTTTCTTCACAGTAGCTGGTATGGGGCGATGGTTTGGATTTGTGCTGAAAACAGTGCTGATAATATGGGATAATAATGCTGAGCAGTGCTTGCACAGAGTCAAGGCCTTCTCTGCTTCTCATTCTGCCGTGCCAGCGAGCAGGCTAGGGGTGCACAAGAAGTTAGGAGGGGACACAGCTGGGACAGCTGACCCCAACTGAACAAAGGGATATTTCGTATCACGTGACATTGTGCTCAGTAATAAAACCTAGGGGAGGAGTTTGCTGGGGTGGCCAGTGCTCAGGGACCAGCTAGGCATCGATTGTCTGGTGGTGAGCATTTGTTCATTTTCTTCATTACTTGCTTTCCTTGGTTTTGCTTTTCCATGTTTGTTTTACCACAACAGTCCATTTTGGGGCCAATGTGGGGCTCAAAGGGTTTGAGATAATAACAGATTTGACTGGTCTATATTGGAGGGAACTTGTAATTATTATATCTGTTTAACAGTTGCTGGTCGTGATGTTGGCTTATCTGTCCTTGACATTGGTTTATCTGATCCATGCAATGCTCCCTTTTTCTGCTGTACACCAAATTTGAGAGCTTGTTAAAGACTGGTTTTAGCTTTTGCAGTTTGCTGTCCTGTGTAGCACTTGGTGGTGTTTTGCCTGGGAGAATTATGATAAAAGCACTGGCCTGGAGCCTAATCTGGGATTTGGGCCCTGCATTGATGCCTTCCCTGTACTTCAGGAAGCATCTCATGGACACAATTAACAATTACACTTTTTCCCTTTTCTCCTCTGAGAGGCATTCAGCAGAGGAAACACAATGACACCTTCCCCTTCTTCTCCTATGGGGTAGATGTTTTCTCCCTTGTTACAATAAGTCTTCAGTATCCTGAACATCCTTGGATAACCAAAATACTCCTATCAGTTCTTCTCAAGACTTTTGGGTTTTTTTCTTTTTCTAAGGTTAATCAACTATTTAGGAATATCGCCAAGGGATATGCCCTGAGGCAGAGTGGTTATGGGTGGCAAGGCATGTGGGAGAATATGGGCAGGTACTGAGAACGGTTGTCACCGACGGTCTGGAATTTCACCCCTGAACAAGTGCGAGATCCTGATGAAGTGATAGAAGGTTTGAAAAAAGGATGCTCTGGCCTTGGCTATGCCAAAGAGACACAATTTCTCACACTGTGCTGGGGCCTGGCCTATGCCTACTGAAAGCTATTCAGCACTATTCAGCACCCTCAAGGACAAGACAGGGTCTCTGGATCTGAAGACATGCAAACAGACACGGTGGCTAAATCAGAGACCTAGCCTTCAACTATATCCATCAATTATGGAGCAGAGTAGAAGGGAAGATCTTACTTCTGAACCTAATAAAGGGACTTCTGGTTTTGCAGTTACAAAAATCAAGTAATGAATACTCTGTCCAGGAATAAAAGGGCCCTGCCTCCAACCAGGCAGAGGAAAGCGATGACTGGGTTTACTGGACTGTGTGGGTTCAATGGCCTGGCTCATCAGACCCACAGGAGTATAAAGCTCTGGTGGAACTGATGCACAGTGTACTGCCTTCAGGATACAAAGGGGCAAAACCCATCTCTATTTCTGGAGTTATAGGAGGATCCCAAGAAGTGTCTGGGTTGGAGGCTGAGGTAAGCCTAACAGGGAATGAGTGGCATCCTATTGTGACTTGCCCAGAGGCCCCGTGTATCCTTGGCATAGACTACTTCAGGAGAGGGTACATCAGGGAACCAAAAGGGTACCAGTGGACTTTTGACATAGCTGCCTTGAGTACAAGGAAGATTAAACAGCTATCTAGCTTGCCTGGTCTCTCAGAGGATCTCTGGTCTCTTCTGTGGTGGGATTGCTGTAGGTTAAAGAACAGCAGGTGCCAGTTGCTACCATGACAGTGCATGAGTGACCATATCGCACCAATTGAGACTCCCTGGTTCACATCCATAAGCTGATTTGATGACTAGAGAGCCAAGGACAGCCAAGAACAGGTGCTGGAAGTTAATCTTTATGACAACTACAAGAATACTGCTCAATTGTCCCATGTACAGCCCCAGTCCAACTGAATCAACAGATTGTGTAAGAAATGTCAGACTTAGAACATAGGGATTAGATTTTTATGACTGGAGGATGAACATGACCTGTTGAAGCATCGCTTCTGAGGGAGAACCGAAACAAGACAGCGGAGATGAATTATCAAGGTATTTCGAGTTAATGAAGAATAAAGAACTTTTCAAAGAAAATACCTGCTGTATAATGCTATATAAATATCTGATGATTTTGTGTGGGCCTTTGCCACTCACTGAGGTGATGGCCCAACTCTGAATTGTGAATAAAACATGCCTAGAGTTACCCACTGTCTGGTGACAATCTTTTAAGACAGGATAAGGAGGAAGACATAGTATCAAGACAAGAAAATTAGTTATATTTAATTAATTTTTTCAGCATAAAGGCAAAAGAAGGGAAAACCCAGCATGTACGCTCTGAGCACAGATTGTGCAGTTTTCCTCAGGAACCATTTTAATCCTCTCTGCAAACCCTTAATTGTAAACCATATGAGACCATTCTTCTGAGAAGTAAGTAATTCTGAAAGGAAATACATCAGTTGAAGAAATTTCTTGGTAGGTAATATTTTGATTTCCATAACTCAAATAAGAATTGCTGATATACATTTCAGCTAAATGAGGTGCTTAATGCCTTCTTTGCCTCAATCTTTAATAGTAAGGTGAGATGTTCCCTGGGTACTCGGCCTCACAGGCCAGTAGACAAGGAGGAAGAGCAGAACAAAGCTCCCTTGATCCAAGAGGAACTGGTTAGAGACCGGCTAGGCAAAACAGATATCCATAAGTCTATGGGGCCGGATGGGATCCACCTGAGGGCATTGAGGGAACTGGCGGAGGTCTTTGCCAAACCTCTTTTCATCATCTCCCAATAGTCCTGGTTCACTGGGGAGGTTTCACATGACTGGAAGCTGGCAGATGTTACACCCATTTACAAGAAGGGCCCGAGAGAGGATCCAGGAAACTCCAGGCCTGTCAGTCTGACCTCAGTGCTGGGGAAGATCATGGAGCAGGTCATCTTAGGTGCCATCTCACAGCACACGCAGGACAACTGGGTGACCAGGCCCAGTCAACATGGGTTTATGAAAGGCAGATCCTGCCAAACTAACCTGATTGCCTTCTATAACAAGGTGACCCGCTTGATGGATGAGGGACAGCCTGTGGATGTATTGGACCTGGACTTTAGTAAAGCCTTTGCCACCATATCCCACAGGGTTCTGCTTGAGTTCTAGGTGAGATGAAGAGGGGGGTTAGCAGGACAGTCACATTAAACATCCAGAGAGCAGACTTCAGACTGTTCAGAAGGCTGGTTGGCCAAGTCCCGTGGGAGACAGTCCTTAAGGGCAAGGGACCCCACAAGGGCTGGGCACTCTTCAAAAAGGAAATCCTAGCAGCTCAGGAGAAAGCCATCCCCTTGTTCCAGAAAAAGAGCTGGCAGGGTAAAAAAAAAAGCTTGGTTGAGTAGGGAGATCTTGAGAGATATCAAAAAGAAGAGAAATGTCTATGAGCTTTGGAAGAAGGGACAGGCCTCTTGGGTGGACTACAGGGGGGAAGTGAGATTGTGCGGGGAAAAAATCAGCGGGGCTAAGGCTCAACTAGAAATCAAATTGGCTAAGTCTGTGAAATGAATTTCTATAAATACATTAACAATAAAAGGAGGACTAGGGAGACCATACAGTCCCTATTGGACGCAGAAGGAGCAACAGTGACAGGGGATGAGGAAAAGGCTGAGGTATTTAATGCCTTCTTTGCCTCAGTCTTTAACTGTAAAGAAAGTTGTTCCCTCTGTGTGCAAACCCAGGAGTTAGAGGAGCAGAATGAGGCTCCCATGGTCCAAGAGGAGGTGGTTAGAGACTTGCTTGCCCAGCTAGACAGCCACAAAACTATGGGGCCAGACGGGATCTACCCAAGGGTATTGAAGGAGCTGGTGGATGTGCTGGCCAAACCCCTTTCCATCATCTTCCAGCAGTCCTGGATGACTGGGGAGGTTCCGCTGGACTGGAGGCTGGCTGATGTCGTGCCCATCTATAAGAAGGGGCGCAGGGAGGATCCGGGAACTACAGGCCTGTCAGTCTGACCTCAGTGCCAGGGAAAGTCATGGAACAGGTGATCTTGAGTGCCATCATGAAGCATATGCAAGAGAACCGGGTGATCAGGCCCAGTCAACATGGGTTCACGAAAGGCAGGTCTTGCCAAACTCACCTGATCGCCTTCTATGACAAAATGACTCGGCTACTGGATGAGGGAAAGGCTGTGGATGTAGTCTTCCTGGACTTCAGTAAAACCTTTGACACAGTTTCTCATAGCATTCTCCTTTGGAAACTGTCAGCCTCTGGACTGGACAGGCACACACTCTCCTGGGTGGAAAACTGGTTGGATGGTTGGGCCCAGAGTGTGGTGCTAAATGGTGTTAAATCCAGCTGGAGGTCAGTTACAAGTGGGGTTCCCCAAGGCTCAGTACTGGGTCCAGCCCTGTTCAATATTTTTATCAATGACCTGGATGAGGGGATCGAGTGAACCCTTATCAGGTTTACGTATGACACTAAGCTGGGTGGAAGTGTTGATCTGCTGGAGGGTAGGGAGGCTCTGCAGAGGGATCTGGACAGGCTGGATCGATGGGCTGAGGTCAACGGGATGAGGTTTAACAAGGCTAAGTGTCTGGTCCAGCACTTGGGCTAAAAGAACCTGGTGCAGTGCTACAGGCTTGCAGAAGGGTGGCTTGAAAGCTGCCCAGAGGAGAAAGACCTAGGGGTGTTGGTCGACATCTGGCTGAACATGAGCCAGCAGAGGGCTCAGGTGGCCAAGAAGGCCAACAGCATCTTGGCTTGTATCAGAAATGGTGTGGCCAGCAGGACCAGGGAGGTGATTGTGCCCCTGTATTCAGTGCTGGTGAGGCCTCACCTCGAATCCTGTGCTCAGTTCTGGGCCCCTCACTACAACAAGGACATTGAGGCCCTGGAGCGCGTCCAGAGAATCACAGAATAACCAGGTTGGAAGAGACCCACCGGATCGTCGAGTCCAACCATTCCCACCAATCCCTAAACCATGCTCCTAAGTACCTCATCCACCCTCACCTTAAACACCTCCAGGGACGGTGAGTCAACCACCTCCCTGGGCAGACTGTTCCAATGCCTAACCACCCTCTCCGTGAAGAATTTTTTCCTTATCTCAAGCCTAAATCTCCCCTGGCGGAGCTTGAGGCCATTCCCTCTCGTCCTGTCCCCTGTCACTTGGTAGAAGAGGCCAGCACCCTCCTCTCACAACCTCCCTTCAGGTTTCTTACCCCGCCGGCTACTTTTCCAGAACATGGGGACAGCTTTCTCCTGAGCTGCTAGGAGTTCCTTCTTGAAGAGCGCCCGGCCCTCATGGACACCTTTGCCCTCAAGGAGTGCCTCCCATGGGACTTTTCTGACCAGCCTTCTGAACAGTCCAAAGTCTGCTCTCTGAAAGTTGAGCGCGACTGTTCTGCTAACCTCCACCTTCTTCATCTCACCCTGCACCGAGAACTCTATCATCTCATGACCGCTTTGCCCCAAGCGTCCTCCAACCTTAACATTCCCCACCAGTCCTTCTCTGTTCACAAACAGCAGGTCCAGGAGGGCACCTTCCCTTGTCGGTTCGCTCACCAGCTGTGTGAGGAAATTGTCTTCCACACACTCCAGGAACCTCTGCGACTGCTTCTTTTGTGCAAGAGCAGAAGAGCAATGAAGGTGGTGAGGGGGCTGGAGAACAAGTCTTGCAAGGAGTGGTTGAGGTAACTGAGGTTGTTTAGCCTTGAGAAGAGGAGGCTGAGGGGAGCTAAACCAGAGAACCCCTGCTGGTATCAGTCACCCCTACACACAAGAAGAAAACTTGAAAGCAAAAGTCAGCTCATTTAGTAAGGGATTTGGGGGATGAAGATCCAGGGCCATCACAAGAAGAGGAGGAGGAAGAACTCATAAATGAGATGGTAACCGTCCAATCCCTCTCCCTGAGTGAGCTGTGAGATATGCAAAAAGATTTCAGCCTCCATCCAGGTGACCACATTGTCACTGTTCTGCTCTGATGCTGGGATAACAGGGTCAGTGGCCTGGAATTAGAGGGCAGGGAAGTCAAGCAGCTGGGATCCCTGACTAGGGAAGGGGGTATTGACAAGGTGATTGAAAAGGGGCACAAATCTTCAATCTCTGGAGGCAACTCCTTTCAGGCATGAAGGAAAGGTATCCCTTCAAGGAAAATGTTACACGTCACCCAGGCAAGTGGACCGCCATGGAGAGAAGTATCCACTACCTGGTGGAATTAGCCATGCTGGAGGTGATTTAGAATGATCCGAATAAGAAACAGTTACCCACTGATCCAGATGAAGACCAACACACACAACCCATGTGGCAGAAGTTTGTATGGAGCGCATCAGTGTCATATGCCAACTCATTGACAGTAATGTCCTGGAAAAAAGGTGAGGAACAAACAGTGGATGAATTGGCTGGCCAACTCCAGTAATATGAAGGAAGTCTATCTTCCTCCCTTGTCTCGGCTATGGAGAAAATGTCTCAGGAGGTCCGGGAACTCAGAGGATAGATCCTACTCACCACCTGTACCAATATCTCAGATATTAGGAGTGAGCATCCCTCTGCTTGAGAGGATATAGAGGATACACACCATGAGGCACCCTGTGGTTTTACCTGCGTGACCACGGAGGACAAGGAAGTGAGATGGAAAACCCAGCTTGACCCTAGAGGCTTGAGTGAGTTGCAAGGAAAAACAATAACAAATGGGTTTTTTTCCAGGAAAATTGCCGCTCCAGTTTCCAGTGGGTAGTTCTCCAGACAGAATAGAAGGACTGATCGTACTTCTGATCTTAATGGATTTCTGCCTCGTATTTACGAGCACTGAGTAACAAATACTATGACCAGTACTAGAGGGGCACTGCCTCCAGCCAGGAGGAGGAGAAGGATAACCAGGTTTACTAGAGTGTGTGGATTTGATAGCCTGGCACATCAGTTCCACAGGAGTATAAGGCTCTAGTGGATACTGGTGCACAGTGTACCCTGATGCCATTAAGCTATAAAGGGGCAGAACCCATCTGTATTTCTGGAGTGACAGCAGGATCTCAACAGCTAACTGTATTGGAGACCAAAGTAAGTCTGACTGGGAATGAGTAGCAAAAGCACCCCATTGTGACTGTCCCAGAGTCTCCATGCATCCTTGGCATAGACTGCCTCAGGAGAGGGTGTTTCAACGACCCAAAAAGGTACTGGTGAGCTTTTGGTATAGTGGCTTTGGAGATGGAAGAAATTAAACAGCTGTCTACCTTGTCTGTGCTCTTTGAGGACCCTTCTGTTGTGGAGTTAGTGAAGGTTGAAGAACAACAGGTACTGATCACTACCACAGTGGTACACTGGTAGCAAGACCACACCAACCGAGACTCTCTGTTTCCGACCCATAAGCTGATTTGTCAACTGGAGAGCCAAGGAGTGATCAGCAAGCCTTGCTCACCCTTTCATAGTCCCATATGGCCAGTGCAAAAATCTAACAGGGAGTGGAGGCTAACAGTGGACTATCGTGGCCTGACTGAAGGCACCACCACCACTGAGTGCTGCCATACCGGACATGCTAGGGCTCCAATATGAGCTGGAGTCAAAGGCTACCAAGTGGTATGCAACAACTGATATAGCTAACGCGTTTTCCTCAATCCCAGGGAAGGGCATACTGCTTTCACGTGGAGGGATGTCCAATACACCTGGAATCGACTGCCCCAGGAGTGGAAACACAGTGCCAACATTTGCCATGGACTGATCCAGACTGCTTGGAACAAGCTGAAGCCCCTAAACACCTGCAATACATCGATGACATCATTGTGTGGGGCAACAGAGAGGCAGAAGTGTTTGAGAAAGGGAAAACAATAATCCAGATTCTTCTGAAAGCTGGCTTTGCCATAAAATAAAGTAAGGTCAAAGGACCTGCACAGCAGATCCAGTTTTTAGGAATAAAATGGCAAGATGGGTGTCATCAGATCCCTATGGATATGACCAATAAAATAGCAGCTATGTCTCCATCAACTAGCAAAAAAGAAGCACAAGCTTTCTTAGGTGTTATGGGGTTTTGGAGAATGCATATTCCAGGTTACAGTCTGATCGCAAGCCCTCTCTAGCAAGTGACCTGGAAGAAGAACAGTTTCAAATAGGGCCCTGAGAAATGACAAGCCTTTGAAAAAATTAAATGGGAGATAGTTTGTACAGCAGCCCTTGGGCCAGTCTTGGGAGGATACGATGTGAAAAACATGCCTTACAGTGCAGCCAGGGACCATGGCCCACCTGGAGCCTCTGGCAGAAAGCACCAGAGATCGGCCTCTAGGGTTTTGGAGTCCTGGATATACAGGATATGAGGCCCACTATACTCCAACTGAAAAAGAGATACTGGCAGCATATGAAGGAGTTTGAGCTGCTTTCAGAGTGACTGGTACTGAAGCGCAGCTCCTCTTAGCACTCTGACTGCCAGTGCTGGGCTGGATGTTCAAAGGGAGAGCCCCCTCCACATATCATGCAGGTGATGCTATGTGGAATAAGTGGGTCGCACTTATCATACAACAGTCTTGAATGGAAAATCCCAGTCACCCAGGAATTTTGCAAGTCATCATGGACTGGCCAGAAAGCAAAGATTTCAGAATGCCACCAGAGGAGAAGGTGATGTCTGCTAAAGAGGTCCCACTGGATAATAAACTGCCAGAAAATGAGAAGCAATATGCCCTGTTCATCGATGGGTCCCGTCGCATTGTGGGAAGGCGGAAGGCTGCTGTGTGGAGTCCTACATGACAACTCACAGAAACTGCTGAAGGGCAAGGTGAATCGAGCCAGTTTGCAGAGATGAAAGCCATCTAGCTTTCTTCAGACATTGCTGAACAAGAAAAACGGCCAGTACTCTATCTCTACTCTGACTCATGGATGGTGGCAAAAGCCCTGTGGGGGTGGCTACAGCAAGGGAAGCAGAGAAACTGGTAGAGCAGAGGGAAAGCCATCTGGGCTGCCCCATTGTGGCAAGATATCGCTGCCCAGGTAGAGAACCTGGTTATTAAAGTCACTTAGTTGCCCATGTACCCAAGAGTTGGGCCACTGAGGAACATCAAAACAACCAGCAGGTGGATCAGGCTGCTAAGATTGAAGTAGCTCAGGCGGAACTGGACTGGCAACATTAAGTGTGATTTTTTTATAGCTCGGTGGGCCCATGACACCTCAGACCATCAAGGGAGAGATGCAACATACAGATGGGTGGACTTGACCATGGACACCATCCATGAATTATCCATGAATGTGAAACATGCACTGCAAACAAGCAAGCCAGGCAGGTAAAGTCTCTGTGGTATGGGAGACGGTGGTTGGAATATAAATATGGGAAGCCTGGCAGACTGATTATATCACACTCCCACAAATCCACCAAGGCAAGCGCCTTGTGCTTACAGTGGTGGAAGCAACTACCAGATGGCTGGAAACATACCCTGTGCCCCATGCCACCGCCCATAACGCTATCCTGGGCCTTGAGAAGCAAGTTTTACAGCAATACGGCACTCTAGAAAGAACTGAATCAGACAACAGGGCTCCTTTCTGAAACAATCCCATAGACACCTGGGCCAAGGAGCATGGCATTGGCTGGGCGTATCACATCCCCTATCATGCACCAGCCTCCGGGAAAACTGAACGATACAATGGACTGTTAAAAACTTCTCTTATTATAATAGATTCCATACAATCATCTTGTTAAATACAAAATTGGTTTATGAGTAAATACTGCTAAAGATCCAACTGCTTCATCTACCTTAAATTATCAATACAGTAATTATGTATCAATTGCTGCTAAATCATAACCATATAAAATATTTCCATCCATGACAACGTCAAGGACAACAAGAAGGGCTTCTTCAAGTACATCAGCAGCAAAAGGAAGACTAGGGAAAATGTGAGCCCACTGCTGAATGAGGAGGGTGCCCTGGTGACTATGCAGGGAAGGCGGAGTTGAAGGCGGAGTTACTGAATGTCTTCTTTGCTTCAGTCTTTACTGCTAAGGCCGGCCCTCAGGAATCCCAGACTCTGGAGGAAAGAGAAAAAGTCTGGAGAAAGGAAGACTGTCCCTTGGTCAAGGAGGATCTGGTTAGAGAACACGTAAGCAAACTGGACACCCACAAATCCATGGAGCCTGATCGGATGCATCTGCAAGTGCTGAGGGAGCTGGCAGATGGTATTGCTAAACTGCTCTCCTTTATCTTTGAAAGATCATGGAGAATAGGAGAGGTGCCTGAGGACTGGAGAAAAGCCAGCGTCATTCCAGTCTTCAAAAAGGGCAAGAAGGAGGATCCAGGTAATTACAGGCCAATCAGCCTCACCTCCATCCCTGGAAAGGTGATGGAACAGCTCATCCTGGGTGTCATCTCTAAGCATCTGAAGGAAAAGTTTATCGGGAGTGGTCAACATGGGTTCACCAAGGGGAAACCATGTTGACCAATCTGATAGCCTTCTATAATGGCATGACTGTCTGGGTAGATGAGGGGAGAGCGGTGGATGATGTCTACCTCGACTTCAGCAAGGCTTTTGACACTGTCTCCCATATAACATCCTCATAGGTAAGCTTAGGAAGTGTGGGTTAGATGAGTTGACAGTGAGGTGGATTGAGAACTGGCTGGAGGGCAGAGCTCAGAGGGTTGTGCTCAGCGGCGCAGCATCTACTTGGAAGCCTGTGGCCAGCGGTGTTCCCCAGGGGTCCGTACTGGGCCCAGTCTTGTTCAACATATCCATCAATGACCTGGCTGAGGGGACAGAGTGTTCCCTCAGCAAATTTGCTGATGACACAGAACTGGGAGGAGTGGCTGCTACACCAGAAGGCTGTGCTGCCATTCAGCAAGACCTGGACAGGCTGGAGAGTTGGGCAGGGAGGAACCTAATGAAGTTCAACAAAGGCAAGTGCAGAGTCCCGTACCTCAGGAGAAATAACCCCATGCACCAGTACAGGCTGGGGTTGGCTAGGGAAAGTAGCTCTGTGGAGAAGGACCTGGCAGTCCTGGTGGACAACAAGTTGACGATGAGCCAGCAATGTGCCCTCACGGCCAAGAAGGCCAATGGTGCATCAAGAAGAGTGTGGCCAGCCATTGGAGGGAGATTCTCCTCCCCCTATACTCGGCCCTAGTGAAGCCCCATCTGGAGTCCTGTGTCCAGTTCTGGGCTCCCAGGCTCAAAACAGACAAGGAACGACTGGAGAGAGTCCAGCAGAGGGCCATGAAGATTATCAGGGGACTGGAGCATCTCTCCTATGAGGAGAGACTGAAAGACCTGGGTCTGTTCAGCCTGGAGACAAGAAGACTGAGAGGGGACCTTATCAATGCAACTATCACCCACATCCAAAAGGCAGTCCAATGGAGCCATGGCATTGCTTATGAGCCTGTGTTTGCTGTCAAGTATTGAGTGAGTCACTGCACAGGCACATTGTTGCTCATTTTTCCTACTGCCTCAATAAAGCTTCTTTGTTGCTTCTTCTGTGTTGTCAGACTCCATTACTGCTTAGACCACATGGATTCTAGATTCAAACAGATAATACTGCATTTCATTTGAGACTTACCATGATTATTTGCTTTTGATCTTCTCAAACTCATTTGAATTAAAATAATTTCAAAACCCTCATCTTCTGACAATGACTCGGAACATTAAAAGCTTGTTATACAATCTTTACATCAGTCTTTTATACAGTTCTAGACATTTTACACATACTGAGGAATAGAAAAAACAACCACCAAAGAGATTTTTCAAATTATGGTTTACCAGTCACACAAGAGCTTTCGGTCAAAGTATGTCAGATAATTAAATTATTTCTGAACAATTTTAAATGGATGGGAAGAAAAATTAAGTGGCTTTTTTTCTCAGTGCAAAAATAGTAGCTTTTCCTCCATTTTTACACCAGTTCACATTACCTCTGCTTTGTTATTTATCAGTTTACAAAAGAGTACAACAGCAGCAGCATGACTACCAGCTTGACCTTGTTAGTGTGAATGAAGTAGTCATGGCTAATCATGTCAACATATCGGAGATAATACATATTTATAACAGCCAGCTATAATTTTCACATCTCTTGTATGCCGACATTATAGATAACATTTCTCCATTAGATTAAACATTATCCTCCACAGCATAAACTATTATGAGCAATTCAATAATTAAAACAAGTATAAAAAAAGTAGTTCTTTCTAAGGTGTCATAAAAAAATTCACCCAAACATTAGGAATTCCAAAAAATGAAACTAATTTTTTGGAAGAGAAAGACTACTCATTCACCTCTCAGCATGTTCAAAAACAGGTGGAGAAAGTGAAGAATCAAGTCATAGTTCTTTTAGATCAACTTAGACATTCAAATTTCATGTGTAGCTCTAGAAATTCAGGGTTACATCTACATTTCATCCTTGCATAATTACTAAATAGAACTATATAATATATTCAGCACTATATTTTATACAGCTATCATCATCTGCAAAGCAAACAAGTTCTACAGGTTGGGGGTGGGGTGTTTTTTCTTTTTATAACTATGACTTGCTCAGAGTAAGAATTTTCAGTAAGTTTTGAAGCAGAGGCAAAGTATCAGTTTCAGTTCACTAGTTTGCTTTGGTTTTGGGGTTGGTTTCTTTTCTCCTCTTTTAAGTGTTAAATGGTACTGAATACTTCAGTCTCTCTTGGTTTTGGATTTTCAAGACAACTGATAATTATATACAGCAAGAAAAAGAAAACAAAAAACAAATCAAACTTTGAATCTACCAAGAGGAAACCTGAACAACAACATAAGTATAACATCAAAAATATAAATAAAATATAAACAAAGCATCTACTGCTTTCTAGGAATTATGTGCTAACTTTCAGTTACTTTTTTAACAAATTGCATTTTCCATCATCTAAAGAAATATTCCTACTTAATTACCATGGAGGTATCTCAGTGTTGCAAGCCTCAGTCATACAATGCTGTTGAAATGACACTGTATAGCACCCAGATATTTTTCAGTATATGTACCGCTAGGTTAATATGCATGTTATACCACTCACAATGCCGTACTAGTGTGGCAACAACCTGGAGGAAGTGGTGAGTGATGTAGTGGGCAACTCCCTGCTATGGGGTAGGGACACCCATTTGCCAACCTGACCTGTTAGCTAGAGAAGTTTGCTGCTTGCCAGAGGCCCAGATTTGAGGTGTTGTGGAGAGACTGCCAAAACTTGTCTGACTCTCTGACTATCACTTAGGTGTTGCCGATGTCCAAAAAGCTGCCTATGAAAGGTGTGTTCATAACTTACATCCTCCCCTGTAAATCAGAATCTACAAGTTTGCCAAAGACAAACCTCAGAGTTAGAAGCTTTTTCCCCAGTGACCTGTCTTTTCACCTTTTCCCCAGAGGCACACACGTGCTTCTGAAAGATGGTCTGTAAGAGCATCCCTCCCCTCCCATGTAACTGCTCAGGTGGAAGTTTCATTCAAGCCTAACTGAACCACCACACACTCCAAATTGAAGGAACAAACTGCTACAGAAGACTGCAAGGAAAACAAGGACTTCACAGAAGTCTATCGGACCCGGATCGAAGGGGTTGTCGGCCCCCCGTCAGAGGATGCAGAGGCAAGCGCAGCCAGTTCAAGTGGGTAGGGAGTTAGTGCAGTTGTTGACGATCCTGCACTCGGCTCTGAATTATCGCTGTGCTCTTTAGAGCCAACATGCACCTTTAGTGCTTAAAAAACATTCCTCCAGGTACTGAGTAACTTAATAACCGTGTTATCCGATCAAGTTACTTGATCCCATACTCGAACTCCAATTTTATCCCAGGTTTCTTGCTCAAATGTTGAGCAAACATCAAAAGGCAACTCATGAATTTTAGGGCATACTCTGGAATCTACTTTCTATTCACCTTCTAACTTTACTTTCCCAGTTAGAATCATAGAATCATAGAATAACCACGTTGGATGAGACCCACCGGATCATCAAGTCCAACCATTCCTATGAAACACTAAACCATGCCTCTTAGCACCTTGTCCACCCGTGCCTTAAACATCTCCAGGGAAGGAGGGAATGCAAGGGGGGGATACCAGAGAGCAAAATACTACCCCACTTCCTACCTGATCCACCTCTGTGTTACTCACCTTCCAGATCATGTGCAGAAGACATGCACCCCACTCCCCCTACCATCAGCTAAATAACCAAATAAACCACCCACCGACATCCCCATACCCTTCACATTTACCAACTTGTGCCCAGGCACACGTCTGTGCATGCACAGTACCTCCCACTCCCCTGCACAACACAACCAACTACCTCTCAGAGCTACCACTAGCTGCCGTTGTCTACCTTGCCTACAGTCCCCCAACCCGCTTTTCTTTATAACCAGGTGGAAGAATTTCCAGACCATGAAAAGGGCCAAAAATATCTATTATTTTAAACCCAAGCAACTCTCTCTCCAGCTCGTTCTAATCCTTTCTCCCCCATCCTCACCCTGCAGACATCTCACCAGCATCTGGAAATAGCACCATGGTACCACAACCCGTTCAGTGCAGGAGAGCACAGATGAATAAAAGAAAGTATCAAAATCCGTGGGCATATGTGTAAGGGTCAGTCAAAGGATTGATTTTCTGCCACAACATTTTCTTATCAGGTGCTAACCCTCAGAACTTGACTGTAATCACAAATGGGGGAATGTTTTGTAAACGACCAAAGTTGGTACAAACTAGCAAGGAATGTTTTGCACCTATCTACCCATCAAAAATGTTTTGTACCTGTCTCCAAGCCTCCCTGCTCCCTACCACTGTGAAAGATCCACGAAGCAAGGAGAAAAAGACAGGAAAATTAATGACAGGACTTACCACAGACCCATACTCCAACAGAGCATGCGTGAAGAACAGTTCAACCAGAGTTCAAGGTGATGCCTTCATCGGGAGACCCCAGGTCGACCACTGCCGCCAGGAGGAGCGCATGCACAAGGGGAGGAGATCTGCAGACACTCCTCTCTTGGCATATGTGGCCTGCTAGGTGGAGATTGGCACATCTCCACAGGCAAAGTTGGGTCACAGGTGTATTGACTAGCATAAAAGACAGCTCTGGAGCAGCTGAATTCTGAAGATCTTCCCCACCGTGAGATCACCTCGATCGAAGACAGAGGCAGTGGAACACCTTCTGGACCGGGACCCCCAGAGACACTGGACGTCTGTGGACCCATGGTGATATCTATAAACCCCCTTTCTTCTCTTTCCTCCCATCTTTCTTCTTATTCTCTCTCTCTTTCTATCACAAGCCGCTTTACGGGCATAATTAATAAAGTTCCAGTTTGGATTGAAATTTAACTCCCTTGACTTGTTGAATTATTGCTTTTTCCTTTGCACTCCGAGATCATAAATGAAACGAACCATCACACATCCACTTATGAGTGGACCGTGACAATATGAAACCACCAGCCAATCACAGAACCTCATCCACTGCCCTATAGTACCCTAACACACATGATCAGCCAATCAGTAACAGTACCAGTCATTGCTGGCACACCCTGGAGGGCAGATGGAGATTTATCAATTAGCTGCATGTTCTTCCCTTTCTCTTTTGTTGCAGGAAGAAAGTTTGTGAATATCTCTTTTTGGATCAGTTATTAGCTGCACCCTATTACATTGGAGGTCCTTGGGCAAGGTGTCAACTTTTTATGTAAGTGCAGGGAACTTGGAGTGGGCTGGGTCTCCAGAGCTGAACAGAGCACATCAACAGTCAGAGCAGGTCAGTCCTGCACAAAACGTGGGACCATCCTCAGTATCAGCAGTGCTGCTTAAACCTGTCCTTCCTACAGTGACAATTGGGTTGCAAGCATCTGTGCGTAACAGTTACTGCATGCAACACCCCTCTGGGTTTGTATCACCACATGTTCCTGGGGTCTAGGCTGTACCTTAAGGTCAGCCTGAAATTACTCACCCCACAAGCTGCCACCAAAAGGCAATGCAGTGTTTCCTCGCCCTCCCCTTGGCTACTGGAGATGTTCACCACTTCCCCTGTGCATGGTTGCTGCTGCATCTTAGGGGGATCAGTTGAAAACGAACTTGCAAAGAACAGAGGGAACAGAATAATCAAGACTACTTCTGCACAACTTCTCCCCTCAACATCTTCCTGCTTATCTGAGGAATAAACCTTACTCTTGTCTGGTTGGCCAGAGACAGTCCAGAGTCCTACTGACAGTCCATCTAAATGAAGGAAGCAGCTGTGTTTGAGGAGACCCTAGCCCAGGAGAAGACTGCAGAAGACTGCAGGATCATTCTGATTGTGCATAGAATCATAGAATCACTAGGTTGGAAAAGATCTCTTGGATCATCGAGTCCAACCATTCATATCTGCCACTAAACCATGTCCCTGAGTGCCTCGTCTACCCGTCTTTTAAATACTTCCAGAGATGGTGACTCAACCACCTCCCTGGGCAGCCTGTTCCAGTGCCCAATGACCCTTTCTGTGAAAATTTTTTTCCTAATATCCAGCCTAAGCCTCCCCTGGCAGAGCTTGAGGCCGTTCCCTCTTGTCCTGTCCACTGTCACTTGGGAGAAAACGTCAGCACCCTCCTCTCTACAACTTCCTTTCAGGTAGTTGTAGAGAGCAATAAGATCTCCCCTCAGCCTCTTCTTCTCAAGGCTTAACAACCCTAGTTCCCTCAGCTGCTCCTCATAAGACTTGTTCTCCAGCCCATTTACCAGCTTTGTTGCTCTTCTCTGGACTTGCTCCAGAGCCTCAACATCCTTCTTGTATCGAGGGGCCCAGAACTGAAAACAGTATTTGAGGTGCATGAAGGAACTGAGAGGGCTGTCAACCATCAGTTGCTCTCAGCCCCTTGGCATTCCTTCCTAAGGAAGCCAAACACATTTTGGACTGGAAGACATGGCCAACCAGGAAAAGAAAGACTTCAAAGTGGCTGTGGCAGGACTGGATTTTTTTTTCCTCTGATGCATGAGACACCTATTTCTGGCTTGGTTTTAGTGCTCTGGATCATGCTTTTGCACTCCAGTGGTTTAACACTCTAGTGGATTAAATTCTGGAGCTGGTAGAAGGCAAGTATAAAAAAAAACCTCACCCAATAAAGGAAAATAAAGGAAAGAGGCAGGTCCTCTTTCCAGCCTGGTGTGATTGACCATTCCCTACATGGAAGGGTCCTTTCCTTAGCTTGACTCTGCCTGCAAGGGCCTGATCCTTCCCATCATGGCTATTTATAGGAATGCCAGGCTGTGCATACTCCACTCTTGGTGACCTCGTGTACATCTAGCTACAAGCAACCAGTAGGAGAAGCAGAGAAGCTTCCACTCCTTCCCCTGCATGCTCTGAGCTGCTGAGGCGTGGCAGTCACCTGGTGCTACCATGGGAACCCCTACTTGTCTGCTTGTGAATTGCTCAAAAGAAGAAAATGATGCTTTGAGACCTGACATGGAGTACAATGATGTCTTGTGGCTCTTCAGGCAAACTATAGATTACACATTCTAATGCTTTACAAGGTCTTGGCAAGCTATACGAATCCCCCAAGCTCACCTCACTACGCATCCTGTTGGGCCCAAGAATTCCAGGGGCGAGCCATCTAGCTCCTCGTCATCACGTGCAGCTTACAGACTCATCCCCTGCCTCCCTTGCAGGTATCCATATACCCAAGTCACATACCTTGTCCGTCCACTGATGAGCCATCTCTCTACCTGCAGCGATCGGATGGGGATGGGAGATTCTCCGGAGAAATAGTCCGGTGGCACCTAGAATGTCCCAATCCCCACTGGTCCTGCAGCCAGATAGAGAAGGTGTCCCATCTGAGGTGCCAAATTATTTTGCGAAATCAAACTCTATAACTCCGTTAAGGGTTATAAAGTAGGTATGTGTTTATTCGTCGGTGGGTGCGAGGGGGTAGTCCTCCTAACACACACCGTATGGTCTAACAAGCAGATGGTTACAGTGTAAAGACAAGCCTATTCATAAACACCTATTGCATATACATAACCTTTCCCTGTTTCCTATTATAATTAAATTCGAGAAGCTTCTCCCATACTGGTGCCGGCGCAGTGTCTCCTGGTGGTTGTGGTCAAGGGTCTCAGAGGGTCTCAGCATCCCTGAACTCAATCTGTGCGCAGGCACAGTCTCATCCTGGTCGAGCTCCAGAACCACAGATGAGGATGCAGTCGGCTTTCTGCTGTTGCTCACATTCCAGCTTTCCCATATCAGTGAATGTCTGCGAACGAGCTCCTGCCTTATCAACACAGAGGGTCTTCAAGGCCCTTACTAGCAAACAGTGTGCATTTCAGTGAGCTAAGCCCTCTAAGTTTTTCTAACTTCTCCCTTATATCACATGCCCATTGATCAATCGAGTCCAACCATTCCTATCAATCACTAAGCCATGCCCCTCAGCACCTCATCCATCCATCTTTTGAAAACCTCCAGGGAAGGTGACTCAACTACCTCCCTGGGCAGCCTGTTCTAGTGCCCAATGACCCTTTCCGTGATAAATCTTTTTCTGATGTCCAGACTAAACCTCCCCTGGCGGAGCTTGTGGCCATTCCCTCTCATCCTGTCTCCTGTCACTTGGGAGAAGAGGCCAGCTCTCTCCTCTCCACAACCTCCTTTCAGGTAGTTATAGAGAGCAATAAGGTCTCCCCTCAGCCTCCTCTTCTCCAGGCTAAACAACTCCAGCTCCCTCGTGAGACTTGGTTCTCCAGCCCTTTCGCCAGCTTCATTGCTCTTCTCTGGACACGCTCCAGGGCCTCAACATCCTTCTTGTGGCGAGGGGCCCAGAACTCAACACAGTATTCGAGGTGCGGTCTCACCAGTGCCGAGTACAGAGGGTACAGAGGGAGAATAACCTCCCTGGACCTGCTGGTCATGCCAGTTCTGATACAAGTCAAGATGCCATTGGCCTTCTTGGCCACCTGGGCACACTGCTGGCTCATGTTCAGTCGGCTGTCAACCAGTATCCCCAAGTCCTTTTCTTCTCCAGGCAGCTTTCTAGCCAGTCTGCTCCTAGTCTGTAGCACTGCATAGGGCTGTTGTGCCCCAAGTGCAGGACCCGGCATTTGGCCTTGTTAAAACTCAGGACACTTCCACCCAGCTTAGTGTCATCGGCAAACTTGCTAAGGGATAACTTCTTAGTCCAGCTGATAGAGATCCTTACCCGAGGAGATGTAATGCTGGACCTGATGGAACTAATACAAGTGAACTCATCACTGATATAAGGATTGGAGGCAGTCTGGACTGCAGTGATCATGCACTGGTGGAGTTCAAGGTCCAGAGGGATATGGAACAGGTGAGGAGTATAGTTAGAGAGCAGATTTCCAGCTCTTCCAGGAGTTACTCAGTAGGACCCCCTGGGACATGGTCCTCGGGGACAAGGGAGCAGAACAGAGCTGGCAAATATTCAAGGGTGCTTTCCATGAAGCGCAAGAGTGCTCAGTCCCCGTATGTAGAAAATCAAGCAGGAAAGTGAAGAGACCTGCTGGTTAAACTAAAGAATAAGAGTGAAGTGAACAGGCAGTGCAAGCGGGGACGGGGAACCTGACAACCAGGAAACTGCTGTCTGGTTGTGTAGGGATGGTGTCAGGAAGGCCAAGGTGCAGCTGGAGCTGAACTTGGCAAGGGAAGTAAAGACCAACAAGAAGGGCTTCTAAAGGTACATCAGTCGGAAAAGGAAGGTCAAAGAGAACGTACCCTCAGTCTTCACTGACAACTGCTCTCCTCACCCCTCCTGGGTCATGGGACAACAAGATGGTGACCAGGTGGATAAACCCACTCCCACTGCAGAGGAGGATCAGGTTCGTGACCACATGAGGAACCTGAACATATATAAGTCTATGGGACCTGATGAGATGCATCCCAGAGTCCTCAGGGAATTGGCAGATGTGGTGGCCAAGCCACTCTCCATGATATCTGAAAAGTCATGGCAGTCAGAAGAAATCCCTGGTGAGTGAAAGAAGGTTAACATTGTGCCCATTTTTAAAAAGGGTAGAAAAGATGACGCTGAGAACTACCGAACTGTCAGCCTCACCTCTGTGCCTGGGAAGATCATGGAACAGATCCTCCAAGAAGCTATGCTAAAGCATATGGAGGTGATTAACGGCAGCCAGCACAACTTCATCCAGGGCAAATCCTGTATGACCAACTTAGTGGCTTTCTACGATGGGGTAACCGCAGCAGTGGACGCAGGTAAACTAAATGATGTGATCTATCTGGACTTCTGTGGAGCCTTTGACACAGTCCCCCCCAAAATCCTTCTTTCTAAACTGGAGAGAGATAGATTTGATAGGTGGACTGTTCAGTGGATAAGAAACTGGTTGGATGGTCATATTCAGAGAATATGTCAGACCTGTCAGACTCACCTCTGTGCCTGGGGATATCATGGAACAGATCCTCCTAGAAGCTATGCTAAAGCACATGGAGGACATGGAGGTGATTAATGGCAGCCAGCACGGCTTCACCAGTGGCAAATCCTGTATGACCAACTTAGTGGCTTCCTATGATGGGGTAACCGCAGCAGTGGACACAGGTAAACTGAGGGATGTGATATATCTAGAATTCTGTAAAGCCTTTTACACGGTCCCCCGCAACATCCTCCTCTCTAAATTGGAGAGATACGGATTTGATGGGTGGACGGTACGGTGCATAATAAACTGGTTGGAGGATCGTATTCGGAGAGTAGTGGTCAATGGCTCCGAGTCCAGATGGAGATCCGTGACAAGTGGTGTCCCTCAGGGATCCGTATTGCGACCGGTGCTGTTTAATATCTTCATCAATGACAGACAGCGAGATTGAGCGCACCCTCAGCAAGTTTGCAGATGACACCAAGCTGAGTGGTGCAGTTGCCACAGTGGAAGGACGGGATGTTGTCCAGAGGGACCTGGGCAGGCTGGAGAAGTGGGCCTGTGAGAACCTCAGGAGGTTCAATGGGGCCAAGTGCAAGGTCCTACATCTAGTTCAGGGCAATCCCTGATTTCAGTACATGATGGGGGATGACGTGACTGAGAGCAGCCCTGCAGAGAAGGACTTGAGGGTACTAGCCGATGAGAAGATCGATATAAGCTGGCAATGTGCACTTGGAGCCCTGAAGGCCAACCGTATTCTGGGCTGCATTAAAAGAAGTGTGGCCAGCAGGTCACGGGACGGGATTCTGCCCCTCTATTCCTCACTTGTGAGACCTCATATGGAGTACTCTGTCCAGTTCTGGAATCCTCAACATAAGAAGGATATGGAGCTCATCTAACACGTTCAGAGGAATTCTCCAAGGATGATTGGAGAATCACAGAATCACAGATTAACCAGGTTGGAAGAGACCCACCAGAACATCGAGTCCAACCATTCCTATCAAACACTAAACCATACCCCTCAGCACCTTGTCCACCCGTGCCTTAAACACCTCCAGGGAAGGTGAATCAAACACCCAGTTGCCCAATGACCCTTTCTGTGAAAATTTTTTTCCTAATGTCCAGCCTAAATCTCCCCTGGCAGAGCTTGAGGCCATTTCCTCTTGTCCTGTCCCCTGTCACTTGGGAGAAGAGGCCAGCACCCTCCTCTCTACAACCTCCCCTAAGGTAGTTGTAGAGAGCAATGAGGTCTCCCCTCAACCTCCTCTTCTCCAGGCTAAACAACCCCAGCTCTCTCACCCGTTCCTCATAAGGCCTGTTCTCCAGCCCCTTCACCAGCTTCGTTGCTCTTCTCTGGACTCACTCCAGAGCCTCAACATCCTTCTTGTGGTGAGGGGTCCAGAAGTGAACACACCAGTGCCGAGTATAGAGGGAGAATAACCTCCCTGGACCTACTGGTCATGCCATTTCTGATACAAGCCAGGATGCCATTGGCAGTCTTGGCCACCTGGGCACACTGCTGGCTCATGTTCAGTCGACTGTCAACCAACACCCCCTGGTCAATCTCCTCAAGGCAGCTTTCTAGACAGACTTCTCCTAGTCTGAAGCACTGAATAGGGTTGTTGTGCCCCAAGTGCAGGAACCGGCATTTGGGCATATTAAACCTCATGTCATGGGACTCTGCCCAGCAGTCCAGCCTGTTCAGATCCCTTTGCAGAGCCTCCCGACCTTCCAGCAGATCGACACTTCCACTCAGCTTAGTGTCATCTGCAAACTTGCTAAGAGTGCACTCGATGCCTTCATTCAGGTCATTGATAAAGACATTGAACAAGGCTGGACTCCATTTCCCACCACTCTCTGGGCCCAGCCAGCCAACCAGTTTTCCACCCAGGAGAGTGTGCACCTGTCCAGGCCAGAGGCTGACAGTTTCCGTAGCAGAATGCTGTGAGAAACTGTGTCAAAGTCTTTACTGAAGTCCAGGAAGACCACATCCACAGGCTTTCCCTTGTCCAGCAGCCAAGTCACTTGTTCATAGAAGGTGATCAGGTTAGTTTGGCAAGACCTGCCTTTTGTAAACCCGTGTCGACTGGGCCTGATCACCCAGTTCTCTCGCATGTGCTTCATGATGGCACTCAAGATCACCTGTTCCATGACTTTCCCTGGCACTGAGGTCAGAGTGACAGGCCCTGGATCCTCCCTGAGACCCTTCTTGAAGATGGGCACAACATCAGCCAGCCTCCAGTCCAATGGAACTTCCCTAGTCTTCCAGGACTGCTGGAAGATGATGGAAAGGGGTTTGACCTGCACATCTGCTACCTCCTTAAATACCCTCGGGTGAATCCCATCCAGCCCCATGGACTTGTGGGTGTCTAGTCAGGATAGCAAGGCTCTGACCACCTACTCTTGGACCATGGGAGCCTCATTTTGCTCCTCTAGCTCCGGGGTTTGTACACAGAGGGAACAACTTTCTTTACAATTAAAGACTGAGGCAAAGAAGGGATTAAGTACCTCAGCCTTTTCCTCATCCCCTGTGACTGTTGTTCCTTCGGCATCCAATAGGGACTGTATGATCTCCCTAGTCCTCCTTTTATTATTTATATATTTATAGAAAGATCTTTTGTTATCTTTCACAGACTTTGCCAATCTGGTTTCTAGTTGAGCCTTAGCCCTTCTGATTTTTTCTCTGCATAATCTCACTTCCCTCCTGTAGTCCACCCAAGAGGCCTGTCCCCTCTTCCAGAGCCCATAAACATTCCTCTTCTTGATATCATTCAAGATCTCACTGTTGCATCTTGGCTTGTATCAGGAACGGCGTAACCAGCAGGTCCAGGGAGGTTATTCTCCCCCTGTACTCGGCGCTGGTGAGACCGCACCTCGAGTACTGTGTTCAGTTCTGGGCCCCTCACCTCAAGAGGGATGTTGTGGCTCTGGAGCGTGTCCAGAGAAGAGCAATGAAGCTGGCGAAAGGGCTGGAGAACCAAGTCTCACGAGGGAGCTGGAGTTGTTTAGCCTGGAGAAGAGGAGGCTGAGGGGAGACCTCTACAACTACCTGAAGGGAGGTTGTGGAGAAGAGGGTGTTGGCCTCTTCTCCCAAGTGACATGGGACAGGATGAGAGGGAATTGCCACAAGCTCCGCCAGGGGAGATTTAGGCTTGAGATTAGGAAAAAGTTCTTCACGGAGAGGGTGGTTAGGCATTGGAATGGTCTGCCAAGGGAGATGGTTGAGTCACCGTCTCTGGAGGTGTTTAAGGTTAGGGTAGACGAGGTGCTTAGGAGCATGATTTAGGGATAGGTGGGAATGGCTGGACTCGACGATCTGGTGGGTCTCTTCCAACCTGGTTATTCTGTGATTCTGTGATTCTGTGTTCAACCATGCTGGTTTTTTTCCCCTGCTGGCTTTTTTTTCTGGAACATGGGGATGGCTTTCTCCTGAGCCGCTAGGATCTCCTTTTTGAAGAGCTCCCAGCCCTCATGGGCTGCCCTTAAATACTGTCTCCAATGAGACTTTGCCAAGCAGCCTTCTGAAGAGTTCAAAGTCTGCCCTCTGGAAATTTAATGCTACTGTCCTGCTAACCACCCTCTTCACTTCGCCTAGAACAGAACCCCCTATCGTCTCATGATCACTTTGTCCTAGGCGTCCTCCTACTGCCACATCCCCCACAAGGCCTTCTCTGTTCACAAACAGCAGGTCCAGGAGGGCACCTTCCCTTGTCGGTTCATTCACCAGCTGTGCGTGGAAGTTGTCTTCCACACACTCCAGGAACCTCCTAGACTGCTTCCTTTCTGCTCTATTGTACTTCCAGTAGATATCAGGAAGACTGAAGTCTCCCACAAGAACGAGAGGCATCGATCTAGAGATTAACCCCAGCTGTTTATAGAAGAGCTCATCAGCTGCTTCTCCTTGGCTGGGTGGCCTGTAACAGACTCCCATCACAAAATCTACCTTCTTATGGGCTCCTCTGATTTTAACCCACAGGCACTCAATCTCCTCATTGCCACAATCCATTTCAACAGTGTCCAAGCCCTCCCTTACAAAGAGGGCTACCCTGCCTCCTCTCCTGACAGAGGAAATGGGACATCACACAACGGATCTTCCAGTCATTTTGAGTTCAACATGTCCTTTCCATTCACCTGAATCCCAGTCTTTGATTTGTACTTTGACACCTTGTTGATCCTGGTTATTCAATCCTGACTCCAGTGATCGATGATGAATTACAATAGGAGGATTATTCCTAGTTCCGGTTAAACACAAAAAATTTAACACATAAGTCGCTTTTGCAAGTCACTGGGAGAAGTGGGGTTCAGAGATTCCATATAGAGAAGAAGAACTGTACCCTGAGCCTCTCCAAAGAGACTGGGTGGGAAGTCTCTGAAGGGTTATATTGGATCTGTGGAAATATGGCCTATAGTGAATTACCAAAGAATGGTATGGGACTTGTCTTTTTCTATGAGAATAGGCATTTGTTCAATCGGTTAGCCCTGGATTATATGTTGGTATAAAGTCAGACTGTGTTTCTCTCTTTGCCTTAAACATTTTGTCTGAGGACTGCTCATTTGTGTGTTTTGTGGCGCCAGCTTGTCTGTGGTGCCAGGTTCAGCAGAGGGGCAGTGCAGGAGCAGGCACCGCTCTCCCTTGCTTGGCTGAGCTCGAGACCCAGAGCTGGCTGTGGTGGGGAGAGGTGATACAGCATCGGTTGCTGCCCCCGCCCCCCTCCTTTCTTCGACCCGCCAGACAGCCGGGCCGGACTCTCCCAAAAGACACGTGCAGATGGGAGTTGGATGGGCCTTATAAAAGGACTCTCAAGGAACCAGACAGGTCAGTTGGTCTCTCTCTCTCACTCCCATGCTCGCACTCACTCCTACGCTTCGATTGGACCAGCCTGGACCATGCAACCTGGAAGAAGCTGCTGTTGTCACCACGTATTCCCAAGATCTGCTGCTGTCGTTGATGTGGTGATTTCTTTCCTTCCCCTTCTCCCTCCTTCTCTCTGTCTCCCTCCCGTTACCTTATGGTGTGTGTGTCGGATCGGATCTGAGGGACCTGGGCTGTGTTCAGGGATTCATTTCTGTAACTTTGGGTGGTTGCACCCCCGTGTTTCGGCTGTGCGCCCTAGTATCTTGATGTGTTTATGTTTGCTGGAGCCAGAAATAAATACTGCTTTTGATATTCACCCTGGGAGTGACCTTATTGGCATCCAGATTGATACATAGACAAACGAATCCAATTCCCGCTCCCCTCCAGTCAGGGCTGGACACGAGCGTGTGGCTCGTGGGTCTGGGTTGTGACAGTTGGCAACTGAAGGTGGAGTATGTGGACACTAATTGCTGTTTAAAGTTTAGTGGATTGTTCATGTTGTAGTTCAGACATTGGATGGGTTAGAAAAATGGTGGAAAGAAAACGTCCCTGTCATGGGCAGGGACACCTGTTGAGGCCCTAGCAGTGCTAAAGGAATATGAGTCAGTTCGGTGACTATCTTGAACAAGTTGCTGAGGTCTCAAGATAAGGGACAATGTAACTAAGCAACCGTCTTGGGGTCCAGAAGGTTAGGTGGAGTCAGAGCGTGTGTATTGATAATGTAATTGGATACTAACCAATGGATTTAAATTAAAGAAGTAGTTATTAACCAATGATTAGATGACTAGCGAACAAAGCCTGTATGAGATGGTATATAAGTGTGTGCAGCCTGTGAAATAAACGGATTGAATCTGCATCATATTGATGTGTCTGTGATTCTTCCCGGGATCGCCGCAGAATAAATGGACCCCAACAGACACCTCCCACTAGGTCAAATTGCTGTGACCCTCATCCAACCTGGTCTTGAACACCTCCAGGGATGGGGCATCCACGACTTCCCTGGGCAACCTGATTTACTGCCTCATCACCCTCATATTAAAAAAACTTTCTTCCTAACATCTAATCTAAATCTCCCCTCTTTCAGCGTAAAATCATTCCCCCTTATCCTATCCCTGCACTCCCTGAACAAGAGCCCCTCCTCAGCTTTCCTGTAGGCCCCCTTTCAGTACTGGAAGACTGCTATAAGTTCTCCCAAATGCCTTCTCTCCTCAGGGCTAAACAAACCCTAACTCTCTCAGCCTGTTCTCATATGGGATGTGCTCCAGCCCTTGGATCATCTTCATGGACCTTCCTCTGGACTCACTCCAACAGATCTATGTCTTTCCTTTGTTGAGGACTCTGGAACTGAACACAGGACTCCAGGTGAGGGCTCACAAGACCAGAGTAGAGGGGCACCTCACCTTTCAGGCAGCTCAAGTTATGGTTGACTTTCTGGGCTGCAAGCACACATTGCCAGCTCATGTTGAGCTTCTCATCCACCAACATTCCCAAGTCCTTCTCTTCAGGGCTGCTCACAATCCATTCTCTGCCCAGCCTGTGTTTATGCTCGGGACTGGCCCATGTGCAGTACCTTGCATGTGGCCTTATTGAACTTCATGAGCTTTGCACAGACCCGCCACTACAGTCTGTCCAGATTCTTCTGGATGGCATTCCTTCACTCCACTGTGTCGACTGAGCCACATAGCTTGGTGTCATTGGCAAATGTACTGAGGGTGCCCTCAGTCCCACTGTCAATGTCTACGACAAAGACGTTAAACAACACTGGTCCCAATACTGACCCCTGCGGAACATCACTCGTCATTGATCTCTACTTGGACATTGAGCCGTTGACAACAACTCCTTGAGTGTGGCCATCCAGCTGATTCCATATCCACTGTGTGGTCCATCGGTCAAATCCATATCTCATGAATTTAGAGAACAGAATGTCGTGGGGGACAGTGTCGAATGCTTTGCACAAGTCCAGGTATGCGATGTCAGTTACTTTTCCTTTGTCCATCAACACTGTAGCCCCATCATAGAAGGCTGCCAAATTTGTCAGGCACAATTTTCAATTAGTGAAGCCATGTTGGCTGTCACCAATCACCTCCTTATTTTGCATGTGTCTCAGCAGAGTTTCCAAGAGGATCTGCTCCATGACCTTGCCAGGCACGGAGGTGGGACGGACCAGCTTATAGGTCCCTCTGTCTCCCTTTTTTCTGTTTTTAAAAAAGGGAGTTGTGTTTCTCCTTTTCCAGTCAGATGGTTTGTTTCATTTATGATCTCAGAGTGCAAAGGAAAAAGCAATAATTTCATGGATGGCTACAGACCAGAGGCCATTTACTGAGCACCCCAAGCACTGAGCAGCTTATGCTAAAAGAAATAAAGGTGCCTTAGCATAAGGCCTCACAGCTTTGCACATACGCCAGGAATATACAGGCTCAAGGTTTCTCTTTGTAACATTAGGGAGTTATTCTGCCCTAACACTCCCCCAGTTTCTCATGGGTAGTTTTCCCCAGTAGTCCTTGAGTTGTTACTTTGTAATCTAACACTTCATAGGTCAGAGTGCTTGCATAGTTGCTTCTCATGGGAAAGTACAATAGTGTGTGTGACTAATGATTGCTTGTTGCTAAAGGAGAATTGTCGAATCAGCTTGCTAAGCAATAGCCTGTATTAACTGAGTTAGTTATAAAAGTCTGTCTTGCACTCTAATAAACGGCTCACTTGGGTCAAATTGATTCGCTGTGTGATGTCCCATTTCCTCCGTCAATAATTCAACAAGGGAGTTAAATTTCAATGCAAACTGGAACGTTATTAATTGTGCCCATAAAGCAGCTTGCTATAGAAAGAGAGAGAGAATAAGGAGAAAGATGGGGAGGAAAGGGAAGAAAAGGGATTTATAGCTACCACCACGAGTCCACAGACATCCAGTGTCTTTGGGAGTCCTGGTCCAGAAGACGTTCCACTGCTTCTTTCTTCAATCGGTGTGGTCTCACGATGGGGGAGATCTTCTTCCCTAAACTCAGCTGCTCCAGAGCTGTCTTTTATGCTAGTCAATACACCTGTGACCTGCCTTTGCCTATGGAGATGTGCCAATGTCCACCTAGCAGGCCACACATGCCAAGAGAGGAGTGTCTGCAGATCTCCTCCCCTTGTGCATGCGCTCCTCCTGGTGACGGTGGACGACCTGGAGTCTCCCGATGAAGGCCAATAGTCATCATCATCTTGAGCTCTGGTTGAACTGTTCTTCGTGCATGCTCTATTGGGATATGGGCTTGTGGTAAGTCCTGTCATTAATTTTCCTGTCTTTCCTCCTTGCTTCATGGGTCTTTCACACTGGTAGTGTTTTGCAGAATCAAACTCTATAACTCCGTTAAGGGTTATAAAGTAGGTATGCGTTTATTCACCGGTGGGTGCGAGGGGGTAAACCTCCTAACTCGCACACAGTATGGTCTAACAAGCAGATAGTTATAGTGTAAAGACATGCTTATTCATAAACGCCTATTACATATTCATGACCTTCCCCGTTTCTTATTATAATTAGATTCGAGAAGCTTCTCCCATACTCATGCAGGCGCTGTGTTGTGGTCTGGGGCTCAGGGCTGAAGTGGCCTTCATCTCCCTCATGAATCGTCCCTGAACCCGATCTGTGTGCAGGTGCAGACTGCAGAGACGGATGCAGTCAGCTTTCTGCTATTGTCCACATTCCAGCTTTCCCTTATCAGTGAATGTCTGTGAATTAGCTCCTCTCTTATCAACATCCAGGGTCTTCAAGGCCTTTACTAGCAGACAGTGCGCATTTCAGCGAGCTAAGCCTTCTAAGTTTTTCTAACTTTTCCTCTATATCATATGCCCACACATCAGTAGGGAGCAGGGAGGCTTGGGGACAGGTACAAAACATTTTTGAGATAAGGAGGCAGGTATGGGTAGATAGGTACAAAGCATTTGTTTTGTACCAGCTTTGACAGGTACAACACATTCGTTCCATACCAGCTTTGGCCATTTTTTGTAAGGCTTGCATATGTGATTTATACAGTCAAGTTCTGAGGCTTAGCACCTGATGAGAAAATGTTGAGGCAGAAATCTATCCTTTGATCGACCCTTACAGGACCCATCTCATCAGGTCCCATGGACTTGTACACCTTTAGATTCTTTATGTTATAAACACGTTCTGGAAACTAATATTTCTTTTATTGTGGAATAAAGTCAGCAAAGCAAGGTATACAGCACTGGGTGCGTGGCTGAGGCCGGACTGCACCTAGCCAGAGGCTCACCTGATCCAGGCTCCCCTCCCCTTTTATACATTTCTTTTTGGCGCGAAAACAGTTGCTCCTCTGACCCCCATCAGCACATGTTGGGGTGGTCTTGCCACGTAGGTCAGCCTAGGCAGTCCAGTGGGTGGAGGAAGGAAGGGGGGGAGGAAGATGAGCAGCACCCGTTGCTGCAGAACTCGGCACCACAGACAAGCTGGCACCACTAAAAAAAGAAGACATTCTACTCCATGACTTTAGCATTTGCCCTAAACTCAGGTACAGTGATCAGGATCAATACATTTGGATCTCCACCCTGCTTGACCCTCCCCCACATTCCTTTATTCGAGGAATATGCTGAATAGCCTGTTTATTACAATTTCCCCCTCTAATATTTGATCTAATTTTTGGCTTGAAAATATAACAATCCACTAAAGTTAACCCATCTCATGTCTGAATTTTTAATTCCACTTCTCTTTCCACCATTATTCTAATCCATCCAATGTCTGAATTTTTAATTCCATCACTTTTCTTTCCACCATTTTTCTAACCCATCCAATGTCTGAACTACAACATGAACAATCCACTAAACTTTAAACAGCAATTAGTGTCCACATACTCCACCTTCAGTTGCCAACTGTCACAACCCAGACCCACGAGCCACACGCTCGTGTCCAGCCCTGACTGGAGGGGAGCGGGAATTGGATTCGTTTGTCTATGTATCAATCTGGATGCCAATAAGGTCACTCCCAGGGTGAATATCAAAAGCAGTATTTATTTCTGGCTCCAGCAAACATAAACACATCAAGATACTAGGGCGCACAGCCGAAACACGGGGGTGCAACCACCCAAAGTTACAGAAATGAATCCCTGAACACAGCCCAGGTCCCTCAGATCCGATCCGACACACACACCATAAGGTAACGGGAGGGAGACAGAGAGAAGGAGGGAGAAGGGGAAGGAAAGAAATCACCACATCAACGACAGCAGCAGATCTTGGGAATACGTGGTGACAACAGCAGCTTCTTCCAGGTTGCATGGTCCAGGCTGGTCCAATCGAAGCGTAGGAGTGAGTGCGAGCATGGGAGTGAGAGAGAGAGACCAACTGACCTGTCTGGTTCCTTGAGAGTCCTTTTATAAGGCCCATCCAACTCCCATCTGCACGTGTCTTTTGGGAGAGTCCGGCCCGGCTGTCTGGCGGGTCGAAGAAAGGAGGGGGGCGGGGGCAGCAACCGATGCTGTATCACCTCTCCCCACCACAGCCAGCTCTGGGTCTCGAGCTCAGCCAAGCAAGGGAGAGCGGTGCCTGCTCCTGCACTGCCCCTCTGCTGAACCTGGCACCACAGACAAGCTGGCGCCACAAAACACACAAATGAGCAGTCCTCAGACAAAATGTTTAAGGCAAAGAGAGAAACACAGTCTGACTTTATACCAACATATAATCCAGGGCTAACCGATTGAACAAATGCCTATTCTCATAGAAAAAGACAAGTCCCATACCATTCTTTGGTAATTCACTATAGGCCATATTTCCACAGATCCAATATAACCCTTCAGAGACTTCCCACCCAGTCTCTTTGGAGAGGCTCAGGGTACAGTTCTTCTTCTCTATATGGAATCTCTGAACCCCACTTCTCCCAGTGACTTGCAAAAGCGACTTATGTGTTAAATTTTTTGTGTTTAACCGGAACTAGGAATAATCCTCCTATTGTAATTCATCATCGATCACTGGAGTCAGGATTGAATAACCAGGATCAACAAGGTGTCAAAGTACAAATCAAAGACTGGGATTCAGGTGAATGGAAAGGACATGTTGAACTCAAAATGACTGGAAGATCCGTTGTGTGATGTCCCATTTCCTCTGTCAGGAGAGGAGGCAGGGTAGCCCTCTTTGTAAGGGAGGGCTTGGACACTGTTGAAATGGATTGTGGCAATGAGGAGATTGAGTGCCTGTGGGTTAAAATCAGAGGAGCCCATAAGAAGGTAGATTTTGTGATGGGAGTCTGTTACAGGCCACCCAGCCAAGGAGAAGCAGCTGATGAGCTCTTCTATAAACAGCTGGGGTTAATCTCTAGATCGATGCCTCTCGTTCTTGTGGGAGACTTCAGTCTTCCTGATATCTACTGGAAGTACAATAGAGCAGAAAGGAAGCAGTCTAGGAGGTTCCTGGAGTGTGTGGAAGACAACTTCCACGCACAGCTGGTGAATGAACCGACAAGGGAAGGTGCCCTCCTGGACCTGCTGTTTGTGAACAGAGAAGGCCTTGTGGGGGATGTGGCAGTAGGAGGACGCCTAGGACAAAGTGATCATGAGACAATAGGGGGTTCTGTTCTAGGCGAAGTGAAGAGGGTGGTTAGCAGGACAGTAGCATTAAATTTCCAGAGGGCAGACTTTGAACTCTTCAGAAGGCTGCTTGGCAAAGTCTCATTGGAGACAGTATTTAAGGGCAGCCCATGAGGGCTGGGAGCTCTTCAAAAAGGAGATCCTAGCGGCTCAGGAGAAAGCCATCCCCATGTTCTGGAAAAAAAAGCCAGCAGGGGAAAAAAACCAGCATGGTTGAACAGTGAGATCTTGAATGATATCAAGAAGAAGAGGAATGTTTATGAGCTCTGGAAGAGGGGACAGGCCTCTTGGGTGGACTACAGGAGGGAAGTGAGATTATGCAGAGAAAAAATCAGAAGGGCTAAGGCTCAACTAGAAACCAGATTGGCAAAGTCTGTGAAAGATAACAAAAAATCTTTCTATAAATATATAAATAACAAAAGGAGGACTAGGGAGACCATACAGTCCCTATTGGACGCAGAAGGAACAACAGTCACAGGAGATGAGGAAAAGGCTGAGGTACTTAATGCCTTCTTTGCCTCAGTCTTTAATTGTAAAGAAAGTTGTTCCCTCTGTGTACAAACCCCGGAGCTAGAGGAGCAAAATGAGGCAAAATCTCTTTGGGGAGGCTCAGGGTACAGTTCTGATTCTCTATATGGAATCTCTGAACCCCACTTATCCCAACCATTTAAGTTTCCTTTTAAGGCATTGCCAGTAGAACCTCCCAATGATAAATTCCATTGCCTACGTCTTTTCAGAGCCACTGATCTTTCCCAAAGAGATCTATTTCTTGAGATTCCCATGGCCATTGTTCCCTCATCTTTGTTCCTCTGCAAACATAGCAATTGGTAACACTAAGTGCCTTTGCAATACTTTCTGCGAAGTTAATAATTTCTGGGCGACTGTTGGGATTTCAAACTTGGCCTGTTTTCAGTTTTTCGTAAAAAGAGTGGAACAGTAGTTCCATTTCTTTGTACCGGGGTCTGATCCCCTTCTGTCAATTTGTTAATCAACTATCCAGTTGTTGCCTCAGTTTACTCTTTCCCACTTCTTGTTCCTTTACATTCGTAATGAGTGTGGTATATCAGGGCTTCGGTGACCTTCTCACCTGAATTTGTTTTGACTCTCAAACCACTGATCACTGTAAGGAGGAGTGTAAATGTCCAGCGACTCATCTCTCCACCCATCTCTTGGTCTGTTAGGTTGCAGCTAACAGCCGAGCCAATGATCTCCTTGGTGGCAGATAATTTTTCCCTGCAGGACTGACTTCTCCTTGATGACAGTCAGAGGTTATAGTTCTGATGGGTTTGTAGCGATTAAGGCACGGACCTTGTCGATGGGGGCAACAATTGAGATCAAATTTATTTAGAGAATGCAAACCTTATATAGTGCCTCTGTATCCAGTAACAGCTATCCGAGTTAATTTCCACCTGTGAGAATCCCACACCATTAACTCCTAGGGACTTCGGCAAAGCTAAAAAGAAAAAGAACTTAGAAAGGAAGGAGAAGGGGGGGGCACTCACACACATACAGCTGCAAGGCTGGGCTTTTTCCTTTTTTTTTTCTTCCTCTCTCTCTCTTTCCCTTTTTTTTTTTTTGCTAAGTATTTTAAAATTTTTCCTTCTGTAGTCTTTCATTCCAAAGGTAAATCTACCTGTTTGCCAGCTTAGTGGACATTTGAGATTGAAAAGTCCCAGAGATGTATTTCCAAGACTAATCTAAACCAATTTGCAAGTCTTACAAACATTTGAAGCGCTTCAAACACACACACATGCGACCACTCATTTCAAAGCTAGCTGTATACATCCATATAATGTTGATTATGACTACTCGATAATAACAGAACAAGTATTTCAATTCTGGTAGATATTGTTCTTTGTTGCTCTGTGAGTGTTGTACTTTGCAGGTTCATGATTTTGTAGTTTCTTTGTTCATAGAATCACAGACTGGTTGGTCGAGCCAAAGCCTGTTTCCCTGTACGCGGTTTCCTGCATGAGGTACAATTGCTGGAAAACAAATCAGCTGAGTAATTCTAGTGCCCTTTGATATAAAACCAGGAGGCATAGGCATCCAAGCTATTACTTACATTGCTCTCGTAAAGTCGGCATCAGTCAATTCTGGTAAAAGAAGCAATCTTTGTAACAGGTGATCATGCAATTAACAGTGCACTAAGTTCGTTTTTGCATTCTCTGAAGCTAATTGTTTAAGTAAAACTTCTCTAGCGCCGATATTGCCTGCCTGCTTATTCAAGGCCTCTTGTAGTTTGTCTAGAAAAGTCATGTAATAAACACTATTTTCCAGATTTCTTTTTTTATCACAAATACAGGTGTGTTCGAAAGACTATTAATTGGGACTATATGTTCTTGATCTATTTGCTCTTCCACTAACTTTTGCAATGCACCCAATTTTTCACTCATTCATAGTTCCAATGCCTATTCCCATTGTACTTAACATATCTCTCCCCCTAAGATTAGTGGAACGTGCACGGCACAGACTGGCCCTACAGCCATTTTAAGATGGTCTGGCTTTCCTCCCCCTTTTTTTTTTAAATAAAAATCTTAATGTGCACTTCAACATAAGATGTTGAGTTTGTAGGGACTAAACCAAATGTATTTCAGGGATTCTTGTGAACCCAAAACCTTGTGAGCCACGCTCTATAGAGTCAGCTTGGGATACAGCTGCTTTGAATGAAATTAATTTCACTATCCAGCTATCCTTTGGTATTAATACTAGTGGAGATGGTGTCCGTAACACTAGTGGAGACCGTGTCCATACCCTTGCTTGAATTATTCCAGTAAAGCCTGCACCTATGACCCCAGGTAAAACAAAGATTCCCAACCGAATTACTGATAATCACTCTAATTACAAGGCAGTAAATGCACTCCCCAATGGTCCTTTTACGTTCCATGGTATTGTGTTGTGACGACTGAAGAAACTGGATGACACACAATGATCAATATGATCCGAATGAAGCCGTTTATTTTGGGTTAACTGGCTGCCTTTATAGACCAAGCTAATTCTCGTGCCAAACATTGATTGGACAATTCCGTCCTAGTAACAAGCATTCATTGGTCACAGCCCAACCACACAACCATGTTGCCAGGGTACATTTCCCGACTCCAACAGCCAGCTTCCTCATTAGCATAACACAACAGAGTCGTTATAATGTTTTTGTATTCCTGAGGACCGTGGCTAAGGCTTTCCCAACTCCACCAAGCCACAGTGCTTGGGCTGCTCATTGAATGCTGCCACTCATCAATTCCCCCTTTTCTTTTTGAGTGGCCCAAGCACCATTAAAGGATTATATCCGCCCCACCCCAGGTTCTTCTTCCGTGAGGTCCTCTTGCTCTGTCGTCTTCTGTTCTTTCCAAGGTTTGATCCACTTTTGTGGCACCCAGCGAGGTCCAGTATCTGTTAACACACAAGCATAACCTCTTCCTGTCATTTTTAGTTCAACAAGTCCTTTCCATTCGCCTGATTCCCAGTCTTTGTATTGTACCTTGATACCTTGCTGGTCCTGGCTATTCAATCCTGACCCCAGAGAACGAGGATGAATTACAATAGGAGGGCCGGTCCTAATCCCGGTTAAACGCAAAAAATTCAGCACATAAGTCACTTTTGCAAGTCATTCACTAGGGGGCAATATATATCCCCCTTTTTGTTTTTGCAAAAGTGACTTCAGGGTTGCATGACAGCGTTCTATTATTGCTTGACCTGTTGGGGAATGTGGGATGCCTGTATAATGATGGATTCCCCATTGAACACAAAAATGTTTAAATTTTTGAGAAACATAAGCTGGCCCGTTATCTGTTTTTGTTGTTTGAGGTATTCCTAATGCCATTATAGCCGCATACATCTGTTTAATCACATGTTTTACAGATTCCCCGGTCTGTGCTGTGGCCCATAAAGCCATAGAAAATGTATCCACAGAAACATGTACATATTTCGATCGCCCAAACTCTGGAATATGGGTCACATCCATTTGCCATAATTGTAAGGCATGAAGTCCCCTAGGGTTTACTCCAAACCCTATGTCCATACCCTGTTTTTGGCAGTCTGGACAAGAGTTAATTATACCTTGTGCATCAGACAGAGGAATATTAAATTGTATTTGTTCGGGGATCATTCCAAACTGCGGCAACAAGGCGATCAGCACGATTATTCCCAATTGCCAGGCCAAAATTAGGCTGATGGCTACGTATATGAGTAATAAAATACTTATGCTCTCATTGTTCCAACAGGTACAGCAATTGTAACAATAAGGCATACAAAACTGCATTTTTAACTTCTTTTATCATAGCCCGTTCTATTCTACAAACTGTACCCACAACATATAATGAGTCAGAAACTATATTAATAGGCTGTGATGTATATTGTTGAAATACCCATACCACTGCTCGTAGCTCCATAGTTTGTAGTGAATGACCTGGCTGTGTAAATAATAACTTCTGGTTCCATTGTCCTCGCTTTTGCCAGGTAATGGCAGCCCTACCAGATTTCTTTCCTGCATGTGTAAAAAATGTAATGCCTTCCACTGGCGTCTCAGATCGCATTGGTATCTGTTCAAAGGTTTGGTTTTGTATCAAATGTATCATTTTGCTAACCGGATATGCGTTGCTAACTTCTCCCATATAATCTGCTAATGCAATCCTAATAGGTTCTGAGTGTTCCATAAGCCAGTCCAAATACCCTTTATTGATAGGCAGATAAATTCGTGAAGGTTCAGTCCCAGATAATTCCAAACATCTTTTCCTGCCTTTCATTATTAATTGATCAAACAGCTCGAGTCTAGTAGTTATAGTATTTTTTGGTTGATACAGTAAAAATATACATTCTATGATTTGAAACTTCTGCTCTGTTTGTCCCATTAATTTTTGGACATCAGTTAACGTTTTTATGTTAGTATGTATAGTCACTTTCTGGGGTCTTACTATGTTATTGGTTATTTGCCACCCCAAATAATTCTACAGAGATGATTTTTGTATTTTTTCTGGAGCTATTTTCAAACCCTTTTGTTCTAGCATACATTTTAAGTCTGTTAATACCCGATTAGCTTCCAAATGCTCTCAAAAACAAAGGAAAAGAAAACTCGGTCCAAGACAGGATTGATTTTAAAAAGAGGGTACAATCTACCGTGTATTTATTTTGTTTAAAGTAAGGGATGCCTCTCTAAATTTGGGAGGCTCCTCAGGACAGGCTGTCCTGGGCAGTATCTTGATTTGCTGAGGGAGAAAGTAGCCAATAAATCCCTTTGTTTTTTTGTGAGCAGTGCAAAGTAAGCCCACTGGTTGATTTTGGCTCGGCTAAGGATAGCTCCACTAGTTTTCTCAGCCTGGGGTGGCTGGTCCTCTTCTCAAAGGGAGCTATAGTAGCGGCTATTAGTCCCTTTGTCAAAGCGGCTGCAGGCATTTTCTTTTCTCCAGTGGGGGGATAGCTTTTGCCTGGGGGCTGCCGCTTTTTTGCCAACCAATGTAGGTCAGATAGGGGCAGGCCAGGCATTAAATATCAGGGAAACCCCTCTCCTATTCCAGGAATAGGGATTTCAATTGCATCATTCTGCTCCCAAAATCTATTTCCTCCACCCCAGCAGAATCCTGCTTAAATCACAAAGCATAGTGCTCCCTCAAGCTCCCGCAATCCAGCCAGTTCCCTTAGGGCACATGCATTTGCTTTCCCTACAGGAGAGGTTTCAGACTTCTCCCCCTTATCAATAACAATTAGGGGCTGGAGTTTGAAATCAGGATCTGCATCAAGAGGAATAGGATCTAATTTCACCACCCCCTCCTTCCAAAAACAATGAGCCTCATAAGCAACCTATGTTTCAAACAGGGCTCAGAGCTCAGGGGCACGATGAGGTAGCGCCCTCTCATCTCAACAATAGGTGGCCACTTCCCCTGCCCGATCAGCAGTCTCCTCGTAAAACTCGAAAAACCGGTTCCACCACCGGCCCCATTAAGCTCGAGCAACAGTAATCTTAGCATTTTTTCTCGTGCAAAAGCGTCCTCTATAGTACCTCGCAAAATCTTCCTAATAAAATTAGCCTGCCTATCTGCTCTACTGTATGGTCCTGCACCCCATTAACATTGAACTGAACACAGTACTTGAGGTGCGGTCTCACTAGTGCCGAGTACAGAGGGAGAATAACCTCCCTGGACCTGCTGGTCACGCCGTTTCTGATACAGGCCAAGATGCCATTGGCCTGCTTGGCTACCTGGGCACACTGCTGGCTCATGTTCAGTTCGACTGTCAACCAACACCCCCAGGTCCTTCTCCTCCTGGCAGCGTTCTAGACAGACTTCTCCTAGTCTGTAGCACTGCATAGGGTTGTTGTGCCCCAAGTGCAGGACCCGGCATTTGGCCGTGTTAAACCTCATGCCATTGGATTCTGCCCAGTGGTCCAGCCTGCTCAGATCCCTTTGCAGAGCCTCCCTACCCTCCAGCA
>JAUNZM010002289.1:0-21686 GCA_033459285.1 Clamator glandarius
ATCCTTCCCTGACCTTCTCCGAGCTTCTTTGACTTTTTCATCCTTCCCTGACCTTCTCCGAGCTTCTTTTACTTTCATCCTTCTCTGACCTTCTCCGAGCTTCTTTGACTTTCATCCTTCCCTGACCTTCTCTGAGCTTCTTTGACTTTCATCCTTCCCTGACCTTCTCAGAGCTTCTTTGACTTTCATCCTTCCCTGACCTTCTCTGAGCTTCTTTGACTTTCATCCTTCCCTGACCTTCTCCGAGCTTCTTTGACTTTCATCATTCCCTGACCTTCTCCGAGCTTCTTTGACTTTTTCATCCTTCCCTGACCTTCTCCGAGCTTCTTTGACTTTCATCCTTCCCTGACCTTCTCCGAACTTCTTTGACTTTCATCCTTCCCTGACCTTCTCCGAGCTTCTTTGACTTTCATCCTTCCCTGACCTTCTCCGAGCTTCTTTGACGACTTTTTCGTCCTTCCCTGACCTTCTCCGAGCTTCTTTGACTTTCATCCTTCCCTGACCTTCTCCAAGCTTCTTTGACTTTCATCCTTCCCTGACCTTCTCCGAGCTTCTTTGACTTGTTCATCCTTCCCTGACCTTCTCCAAGCTTCTTTGACTTTCATCCTTCCCTGAACTTCTCCGAGCTTCTTTGACTTTTTCATCCTTCCCTGACCTTCTCCGAGCTTCTTTGACTTTCATCCTTCCCTGACCTTCTCCGAGCTTCTTTGACTTGTTCATCCTTCCCTGACCTTCTCCGAGCTTCTTTGACTTTCATCCTTCCCTTACCTTTTCCGAGCTTCTTTGACTTTCATCATTCCCTGACCTTCTCCGAGCTTCTTTGACTTTTTCATCCTTCCCTGACCTTCTCCGAGCTTCTTTGACGATTTTCATCCTTCTCTGACCTTCTCCGAGCTTCTTTGACTTTCATCCTTCCCTGACCTTCTCTGAGCTTCTTTGACTTTCATCCTTCTCTGACCTTCTCCGAGCTTCTTTGACTTTCATCCTTCTCTGACCTTCTCCGAGCTTCTTTGACTTTCATCCTTCCCTGACCTTCTCCGAGCTTCTTTGACTTACATCCTTCCCTGACCTTCTCCGAGCTTCTTTGGCTTTCATCCTTCCCTGACCTTCTCCGACATTCTTTAACTTTTTCATCCTTCCCTGACCTTCTCCGAGCTTCTTTGACGACTTTTTCGTCCTTCCCTGACCTTCTCCGACCTTCTTTGACTTTCATCCTTCCCTGACCTTCTCCGAGCTTCTTTGACTTTCATCCTTCCCTGACCTTCTCCGAGCTTCTTTGACTTTCATCCTTCACTGACCTTCTCCGAGCTTCTTTGACTTTCATCCTTCCCTGACCTTCTCCGAGATTCTTTGACTTTTTCATCCTTCCCTGACCTTCTCCGAGATTCTTTGACTTTTTCTTCCTTCCCTGACCTTCTCCGAGCTTCTTTGACTCTTTCATCCTTCCCTGACCTTCTCTGAGCTTCTTTGACTTTCATCCTTCCCTGACCTTCTCCGAGCTTCTTGGACTTTCATCCTTCCCTGACCTTCTCTGAGCTTCTTTGACTTTCATCCTTCCCTGACCTTCTCCGAGCTTCTTTGACTTTCATCCTTCCCTGACCTTCTCCGAGCTTCTTTGACTTTTTCAATCTTCCCTGATCTTCTCCGAGCTTCTTTGACTTTCATCCTTCCCTGACCTTCTCCGAGCTTCTTTGACTTTCATCCTTCCCTGACCTTCTCCGAGCTTCTTTGACTTTCATCCTTCCCTGACCTTCTCCGAGCTTCTTTGACTTTCATCCTTCCCTGACCTTCTCCGAGCTTCTTTGACTTGTTCATCCTTCCCTGACCTTCTCCGAGCTTCTTTGACTTTCATCCTTCCCTTACCTTTTCCGAGCTTCTTTGACTTTCATCATTCCCTGACCTTCTCCGAGCTTCTTTGACTTTTTCATCCTTCCCTGACCTTCTCCGAGCTTCTTTGACTTTTTCATCCTTCCCTGACCTTCTCCGAGCTTCTTTGACTTTCATCCTTCCCTGACCTTCTCCGAGCTTCTTTGACTTTCATCCTTCCCTGACCTTCTCCGAGCTTCTTTGACTTTCATCCTTCCCTGACCTTCTCCGAGCTTCTTTGACTTTCATCCTTCCCTGACCTTCTCCGAGCTTCTTTGACTTTCATCCTTCCCTGACCTTCTCCGAGCTTCTTTGACTTTCATCCTTCCCTGACCTTCTCCGAGCTTCTTTGACTTTCATCCTTCCCTGACCTTCTCCGAGCTTCTTTGACTTTCATCCTTCCCTGACCTTCTCCGAGCTTCTTTGACGACTTTTTCGTCCTTCCCTGACCTTCTCCGAGCTTCTTTGACGACTTTTTCGTCCTTCCCTGACCTTCTCCGACCTTCTTTGACTTTCATCCTCCCCTGACCTTCTCCGAGCTTCTTTGACTTTCATCCTTCCCTGACCTTCTCCGAGCTTCTTTGACTTTTTCATCCTCCCCTGACCTTCTCCGAGCTTCTTTGACTTTCATCCTTCCCTGACCTTCTCCGAGCTTCTTTGACTTTTTCATCCTTCCCTGACCTTCTCCGAGCTTCTTTGACTTTCATCCTTCCCTGACCTTCTCCAAGCTTCTTTGACTTTCATCCTTCCCTGACCTTCTCCGAGCTTCTTTGACTTTCATCCTTCCCTGACCTTCTCCGAGCTTCTTTGACTTGTTCATCCTTCCCTGACCTTCTCCGAGCTTCTTTGACTTTCATCCTTCCCTTACCTTTTCCGAGCTTCTTTGACTTTCATCATTCCCTGACCTTCTCCGAGCTTCTTTGACTTTTTCATCCTTCCCTGACCTTCTCCGAGCTTCTTTGACTTTCATCCTTCTCTGACCTTCTCCGAGCTTCTTTGACTTTCATCCTTCCCTGACCTTCTCTGAGCTTCTTTGACTTTCATCCTTCCCTGACCTTCTCCGAGCTTCTTTGACTTTCATCCTTCCCTGACCTTCTCTGAGCTTCTTTGACTTTCATCCTTCCCTGACCTTCTCCGAGCTTCTTTGACTTTCATCCTTCTCTGACCTTCTCCGAGCTTCTTTGACTTTCATCCTTCCCTGACCTTCTCTGAGCTTCTTTGACTTTCATCCTTCCCTGACCTTCTCCGAGCTTCTTTGACTTACATCCTTCCCTGACCTTCTCCGAGCTTCTTTGACTTTCATCCTTCCCTGACCTTCTCCGAGATTCTTTAACTTGTTCATCCTTCCCTGACCTTCTCCGAGCTTCTTTGACTTGTTCATCCTTCCCTGACCTTCTCCGAGCTTCTTTGACTTTCATCCTTCCCTTACCTTTTCCGAGCTTCTTTGACTTTCATCATTCCCTGACCTTCTCCGAGCTTCTTTGACTTTTTCATCCTTCCCTGACCTTCTCCGAGCTTCTTTGACTTTCATCCTTCTCTGACCTTCTCCGAGCTTCTTTGACTTTCATCCTTCCCTGACCTTCTCTGAGCTTCTTTGACTTTCATCCTTCCCTGACCTTCTCCGAGCTTCTTTGACTTTCATCCTTCCCTGACCTTCTCTGAGCTTCTTTGACTTTCATCCTTCCCTGACCTTCTCCGAGCTTCTTTGACTTTCATCCTTCTCTGACCTTCTCCGAGCTTCTTTGACTTTCATCCTTCCCTGACCTTCTCTGAGCTTCTTTGACTTTCATCCTTCCCTGACCTTCTCCGAGCTTCTTTGACTTACATCCTTCCCTGACCTTCTCCGAGCTTCTTTGACTTTCATCCTTCCCTGACCTTCTCCGAGATTCTTTAACTTTTTCATCCTTCCCTGACCTTCTCCGAGCTTCTTTGACGACTTTTTCGTCCTTCCCTGACCTTCTCCGAGCTTCTTTGACTTTCATCCTTCCTTGACCTTCTCCGAGCTTCTTTGACGACTTTTTCGTCCTTCCCTGACCTTCTCCGACCTTCTTTGACTTTCATCCTCCCCTGACCTTCTCCGAGCTTCTTTGACTTTCATCCTTCCCTGACCTTCTCCGAGCTTCTTTGACTTTTTCATCCTTCCCTGACCTTCTCCGAGCTTCTTTGACTTTCATCCTTCCCTGACCTTCTCCAAGCTTCTTTGACTTTCATCCTTCCCTGACCTTCTCCGAGCTTCTTTGACTTGTTCATCCTTCCCTGACCTTCTCCAAGCTTCTTTGACTTTCATCCTTCCCTGAACTTCTCCGAGCTTCTTTGACTTTTTCATCCTTCCCTGACCTTCTCCGAGCTTCTTTGACTTTCATCCTTCCCTGACCTTCTCCGAGCTTCTTTGACTTGTTCATCCTTCCCTGACCTTCTCCGAGCTTCTTTGACTTTCATCCTTCCCTTACCTTTTCCGAGCTTCTTTGACTTTCATCCTTCCCTGACCTTCTCCGAGCTTCTTTGACGATTTTCATCCTTCTCTGACCTTCTCCGAGCTTCTTTGACTTTCATCCTTCCCTGACCTTCTCTGAGCTTCTTTGACTTTCATCCTTCTCTGACCTTCTCCGAGCTTCTTTGACTTTCATCCTTCTCTGACCTTCTCCGAGCTTCTTTGACTTTCATCCTTCCCTGACCTTCTCCGAGCTTCTTTGACTTACATCCTTCCCTGACCTTCTCCGAGCTTCTTTGGCTTTCATCCTTCCCTGACCTTCTCCGACATTCTTTAACTTTTTCATCCTTCCCTGACCTTCTCCGAGCTTCTTTGACGACTTTTTCGTCCTTCCCTGACCTTCTCCGACCTTCTTTGACTTTCATCCTTCCCTGACCTTCTCCGAGCTTCTTTGACTTTCATCCTTCCCTGACCTTCTCCGAGATTCTTTGACTTTTTCATCCTTCCCTGACCTTCTCCGAGATTCTTTAACTTTTTCTTCCTTCCCTGACCTTCTCCGAGCTTCTTTGACTCTTTCATCCTTCCCTGACCTTCTCTGAGCTTCTTTGACTTTCATCCTTCCCTGACCTTCTCCGAGCTTCTTGGACTTTCATCCTTCCCTGACCTTCTCTGAGCTTCTTTGACTTTCATCCTTCCCTGACCTTCTCCGAGCTTCTTTGACTTTCATCCTTCCCTGACCTTCTCCGAGCTTCTTTGACTTTTTCAATCTTCCCTGACATTCTCCGAGCTTCTTTGACTTTTTCATCCTTCCCTGATCTTCTCCGAGCTTCTTTGACTTTCATCCTTCCCTGACCTTCTCCGAGCTTCTTTGACTTTCATCCTTCCCTGACCTTCTCCGAGCTTCTTTGACTTTCATCCTTCCCTGACCTTCTCCAAGCTTCTTTGACTTTCATCCTTCCCTGACCTTCTCCGAGCTTCTTTGACTTGTTCATCCTTCCCTGACCTTCTCCGAGCTTCTTTGACTTTCATCCTTCCCTTACCTTTTCCGAGCTTCTTTGACTTTCATCATTCCCTGACCTTCTCCGAGCTTCTTTGACTTTTTCATCCTTCCCTGACCTTCTCCGAGCTTCTTTGACTTTTTCATCCTTCCCTGACCTTCTCCGAGCTTCTTTGACGATTTTCATCCTTCCCTGACCTTCTCCGAGCTTCTTTGACTTTCATCCTTCCCTGACCTTCTCCGAGATTCTTTGACTTTCATCCTTCCCTGACCTTCTCTGAGCTTCTTTGACTTTCATCCTTCCCTGACCTTCTCCGAGCTTCTTTGACTTTCATCCTTCTCTGACCTTCTCCGAGCTTCTTTGACTTTCATCCTTCCCTGACCTTCTCCGAGCTTCTTTGACTTTCATCCTTCCCTGACCTTCTCCGAGCTTCTTTGACTTTCATCCTTCCCTGACCTTCTCCGAGCTTCTTTGACTTTCATCCTTCCCTGACCTTCTCCGAGCTTCTTTGACTTTCATCCTTCCCTGACCTTCTCCGAGCTTCTTTGACTGTCATCCTTCCCTCATCTTCTCCGAGCTTCTTTGACTTTTTCATCCTTCCCTGACCTTCTCCGAGCTTCTTTGACTTTCATCCTTCCCTGACCTTCTCCGAGCTTCTTTGACTTTCATCCTTCCCTGACCTTCTCAGAGCTTCTTTGACTTTCATCCTTCCCTCACCTTCTCCGAGCTTCTTTGACTTTCATCCTTCCCTGACCTTCTCCGAGCTTCTTTGACTTTTTCATCCTTCCCTGACCTTCTCCGAGCTTCTTTGACTTTCATCCTTCCCTCACCTTCTCCGAGCTTCTTTGACTTTCATCCTTGCCTGACCTTCTCCGAGCTTCTTTGACTTTCATCCTTCCCTGACCTTCTCCGAGCTTCTTTGACTTTCATCCTTCCCTCACCTTCTCCGAGCTTCTTTGACTTTCATCCTTCCCTGACCTTCTCCGAGCTTCTTTGACTTTTTCATCCTTCCCTGACCTTCTCCGAGCTTCTTTGACTTTCATCCTTCCCTGACATTCTCCGAGATTCTTTGACTTTCATCCTTCCCTCACCTTCTCCGAGCTTCTTTGACTTTCATCCTTGCCTGACCTTCTCCGAGCTTCTTTGAGTTTCATCCTTCCCTCACCTTCTCCGAACTTCTTTGACTTTCATCCTTCCCTGACCTTCTCCGAGCTTCTTTGACTTTCATCCTTCCCTGACCTTCTCCGAGCTTCTTGGACTCTTTCATCCTTCCCTGACCTTCTCCGAGCTTCTTTGACTTTCATCCTTCCCTGACCTTCTCCGAGCTTCTTTGACTTTCATCCTTCCCTGACCTTCTCCGAGCTTCTTTGACTTTCATCCTTCCCTGACCTTCTCCGAGCTTCTTTGACTTTCATCCTTCCCTGACCTTCTCCGAGCTTCTTTGCCTTTCATCCTTCCCTGACCTTCTCCGAGCTTCTTTGACTTTCATCCTTCCCTGACCTTCTCCGAGCTGCTTTGACTTTTTCATCCTTCCCTGACCTTCTCCGAGCTTCTTTGACTTTCATCCTTCCCTGACCTTCTCCGAGCTTCTTTGACTTTCATCCTTCCCTGACCTTCTCCGAGCTGCTTTGACTTTTTCATCCTTCCCTGACCTTCTCCGAGCTGCTTTGACTTTCATCCTTCCCTGACCTTCTCCGAGCTTCTTTGACTTTCATCCTTCCCTGTCCTTCTCTGAGCTTCTTTGACTTTCATCCTTCCCTGACCTTCTCCGACCTTCTTTGACTTTCATCCTTCCCTGAACTTCTCCGACCCTCTTTGACTTTTTCATCCTTCCCTGACCTTCTCCGAGCTTCTTTGACTTTCATCCTTCCCTGACCTTCTCCGAGCTTCTTTGACTTTTTCATCCTTCCCTGACCTTCTCCGAGCTTCTTTGACTTTCATCCTTCCCTGACCTTCTCCGAGCTTCTTGGACTTTTTCATCCCTCCCTGACCTTCTCCGAGCTTCTTTGACTTTCATCCTTCCCTGACCTTCTCCGAGCTTCTTTGACTTTCATCCCTCCCTGACCTTCTCCGAGCTTCTTTGACTTTCATCCTTCCCTGACCTTCTCCGAGCTTCTTTGAATTTTCCATCCTTCCCTGACCTTCTCCGAGCTTCTTTGACTTTCATCCTTCCCTGACCTTCTCCGAGCTTCTTTGACTTTCATCCTTCCCTGACCTTCTCCGAGCTTTTTTGACTTTTTCATCCTTCCCTGACCTTCTCCGAGCTTCTTTGACTTTCATCCTTCCCTGACCTTCTCCGAGCTTCTTTGACTTTCATCCTTCCCTGACCTTCTCCGAGCTTCTTTGACTTTCATCCTTCCCTGACCTTCTCCGAGCTTCTTTGACTTTCATCCTTCCCTGACCTTCTCCGAGCTTCTTTGACTTTTTCATCCTTCCCTGAGCTTCTCTGAGCTTTTTTGACTTTTTCATCCTTCCCTGAGCTTCTCCGAGCTTCTTGAACTTTCATCCTTCCCTGACCTTCTCCGAGCTTCTTGGACTTTCATCCTTCCCTGACCTTCTCCGAGCTTCTTTGACTTGTTCATCCTTCCCTGACCTTCTCCGAGCTTCTTTGTTTTTCATCCTTCCCTGACCTTCTCCGAGCTTCTTTGACTTGTTCATCCTTCCCTGACCTGCTCCGAGCTTCTTTGACTTTCATCCTTCCCTGACCTTCTCCGAGCTTCTTTGACTTTCATCCTTCCCTGACCTTCTCCGAGCTTCTTTGACTTTCATCCTTCCCTGACCTTCTCTGAGCTTCTTGGACTCTTTCATCCTTCCCTGACCTTCTCCGAGCTTCTTTGACTTTCATCCTTCCCTGACCTTCTCCGAGCTTCTTTGACTTTCATCCTTCCCTGACCTTCTCCGAGCTTCTTCTCTTTCATCCTTCCCTGACCTTCTTCGAGCTTCTTTGACTTTTTCATCCTTCCCTGACCTTCTCCGAGCTTCTTTGACTTTCATCCTTCCCTGACCTTCTTCGAGCTTCTTTGACTTTTTCATCCTTCCCTGACCTTCTCCGAGCTTCTTTGACTTCCATCCTTCCCTGACCTTCTCCGAGCTTCTTTGACTCTTTCATCCTTCCCTGACCTTCTCCGAGCTTCTTTGACTTTCATCCTTCCCTGACCTTCTCCGAGCTTCTTGGACTTTCATCCTTCCCTGACCTTCTCCAAGCTTCTTTGCCTTATTTATCCTTCCCTGACCTTCTCCGAGCTTCTTTGACTTTCATCCTTCCCTGACCTTCTCCGAGCTTCTTTGACTTTTTCATCCTTCCCTGACCTTCTCCGAGCTTCTTTGACTTTTTCATCCTTCCCTGACCTTCTCCGAGCTTCTTTGACTTTCATCCTTCCCTGACCATCTCCGAGCTTCTTTGACTTTCATCCTTCCCTGACCTTCTCCGAGCTTCTTTGACTTTCATCCTTCCCTGACCTTCTCCGAGCTTCTTTGACTGTCATCCTTCCCTCATCTTCTCCGAGCTTCTTTGACTTTTTCATCCTTCCCTGACCTTCTCCGAGCTTCTTTGACTTTCATCCTTCCCTGACCTTCTCCGACCTTCTTTGACTTTCATCCTCCCCTGACCTTCTCCGAGCTTCTTTGACTTTCATCCTTCCCTGACCTTCTCCGAGCTTCTTTGACTTTTTCATCCTTCCCTGACCTTCTCCGAGCTTCTTTGACTTTTTCATCCTTCCCTGACCTTCTCCGAGCTTCTTTGACTTTCATCCTTCCCTGACCTTCTCCAAGCTTCTTTGACTTTCATCCTTCCCTGACCTTCTCCGAGCTTCTTTGACTTGTTCATCCTTCCCTGACCTTCTCCGAGCTTCTTTGACTTTCATCCTTCCCTTACCTTTTCCGAGCTTCTTTGACTTTCATCATTCCCTGACCTTCTCCGAGCTTCTTTGACTTTTTCATCCTTCCCTGACCTTCTCCGAGCTTCTTTGACTTTCATCCTTCTCTGACCTTCTCCGAGCTTCTTTGACTTTCATCCTTCCCTGACCTTCTCTGAGCTTCTTTGACTTTCATCCTTCCCTGACCTTCTCCGAGCTTCTTTGACTTTCATCCTTCCCTGACCTTCTCTGAGCTTCTTTGACTTTCATCCTTCCCTGACCTTCTCCGAGCTTCTTTGACTTTCATCCTTCTCTGACCTTCTCCGAGCTTCTTTGACTTTCATCCTTCCCTGACCTTCTCTGAGCTTCTTTGACTTTCATCCTTCCCTGACCTTCTCCGAGCTTCTTTGACTTACATCCTTCCCTGACCTTCTCCGAGCTTCTTTGACTTTCATCCTTCCCTGACCTTCTCCGAGATTCTTTAACTTTTTCATCCTTCCCTGACCTTCTCCGAGCTTCTTTGACGACTTTTTCGTCCTTCCCTGACCTTCTCCGACCTTCTTTGACTTTCATCCTTCCCTGACCTTCTCCGAGCTTCTTTGACTTTCATCCTTCCCTGACCTTCTCCGAGCTTCTTTGACTTTCATCCTTCCCTGACCTTCTCCGAGATTCTTTGACTTTTTCATCCTTCCCTGACCTTCTCCGAGCTTCTTTGACTTTCATCCTTCCCTGACCTTCTCCGAGCTTCTTGGACTTTCATCCTTCCCTGACCTTCTCCGAGCTTCTTTGACTTTCATCCTTCCCTGACCTTCTCCGAGCTTCTTTGACTTTCATCCTTCCCTGACCTTCTCCGAGCTTCTTTGACTTTCATCCTTCCCTGACCTTCTCCGAGCTTCTTTGACTTTCATCCTTCCCTGACCTTCTCCGAGCTTCTTTGACTTTCATCCTTCCCTGACCTTCTCCGAGCTTCTTTGACTTTCATCCTTCCCTGACCTTCTCCAAGCTTCTTTGACTTTCATCCTTCCCTGACCTTCTCCGAGCTTCTTTGACTTTTTCATTCTTCCCTGACATTCTCCGAGCTTCTTTGACTTTTTCATCCTTCCCTGATCTTCTCCGAGCTTCTTTGACTTTCATCCTTCCCTGACCTTCTCCGAGCTTCTTTGACTTTCATCCTTCCCTGACCTTCTCCAAGCTTCTTTGACTTTCATCCTTCCCTGACCTTCTCCGAGCTTCTTTGACTTGTTCATCCTTCCCTGACCTTCTCCGAGCTTCTTTGACTTTCATCCTTCCCTGACCTTCTCCGAGCTTCTTTGACTTTCATCATTCCCTGACCTTCTCCGAGCTTCTTTGACTTTTTCATCCTTCCCTGACCTTCTCCGAGCTTCTTTGACTTTTTCATCCTTCCCTGACCTTCTCCGAGCTTCTTTGACTTTTTCATCCTTCCCTGACCTTCTCCGAGCTTCTTTTACTTTCATCCTTCTCTGACCTTCTCCGAGCTTCTTTGACTTTCATCCTTCCCTGACCTTCTCCGAGCTTCTTTGACTTTCATCCTTCCCTGACCTTCTCTGAGCTTCTTTGACTTTCATCCTTCCCTGACCTTCTCCGAGCTTCTTTGACTTTCATCCTTCTCTGACCTTCTCCGAGCTTCTTTGACTTTCATCCTTCCCTGACCTTCTCTGAGCTTCTTTGACTTTCGTCCTTCCCTGACCTTCTCCGAGCTTCTTTGACTTTCGTCCTTCCCTGACCTTCTCCGAGCTTCTTTGACTTTCGTCCTTCCCTGACCTTCTCCGAGCTTCTTTGACTTTCGTCCTTCCCTGACCTTCTCCGAGCTTCTTTGACGACTTTTTCGTCCTTCCCTGACCTTCTCCGACCTTCTTTGACTTTCATCCTCCCCTGACCTTCTCCGAGCTTCTTTGACTTTCATCCTTCCCTGACCTTCTCCGAGCTTCTTTGACTTTCATCCTTCCCTGACCTTCTCCGAGCTTCTTTGACTTTCATCCTTCCCTGACCTTCTCCGAGCTTCTTTGACTTTCATCCTTCCCTGACCTTCTCCGAGCTTCTTTGACTTTCATCATTCCCTGACCTTCTCCGAGCTTCTTTGACTTTTTCATCCTTCCCTGACCTTCTCCGAGCTTCTTTGACTTTTTCATCCTTCCCTGACCTTCTCCGAGCTTCTTTGACTTTTTCATCCTTCCCTGACCTTCTCCGAGCTTCTTTTACTTTCATCCTTCTCTGACCTTCTCCGAGCTTCTTTGACTTTCATCCTTCCCTGACCTTCTCCGAGCTTCTTTGACTTTCATCCTTCCCTGACCTTCTCTGAGCTTCTTTGACTTTCATCCTTCCCTGACCTTCTCCGAGCTTCTTTGACTTTCATCCTTCTCTGACCTTCTCCGAGCTTCTTTGACTTTCATCCTTCCCTGACCTTCTCTGAGCTTCTTTGACTTTCATCCTTCCCTGACCTTCTCCGACCTTCTTTGACTTTCATCCTCCCCTGACCTTCTCCGAGCTTCTTTGACTTTCATCCTTCCCTGACCTTCTCCGAGCTTCTTTGACTTTCATCCTTCCCTGAACTTCTCCGAGCTTCTTTGACGATTTTCATCCTTCCCTGACCTTCTCCGAGCTTCTTTGACTTTTTCATCCTTCCCTGACCTTCTCCGAGCTTCTTTGACTTTCATCCTTCCCTGACCTTCTCCGAGCTTCTTTGACTTTCATCCTTCTCTGACCTTCTCCGAGCTTCTTTGACTTTCATCCTTCCCTGACCTTCTCTGAGCTTCTTTGACTTTCATCCTTCCCTGACCTTCTCCGAGCTTCTTTGACTTACATCCTTCCCTGACCTTCTCCGAGCTTCTTTGACTTTCATCCTTCCCTGACCTTCTCCGAGATTCTTTAACTTTTTCATCCTTCCCTGACCTTCTCCGAGCTTCTTTGACGACTTTTTCGTCCTTCCCTGACCTTCTCCGACCTTCTTTGACTTTCATCCTTCCCTGACCTTCTCCGAGCTTCTTTGACTTTCATCCTTCCCTGACCTTCTCCGAGCTTCTTTGACTTTCATCCTTCCCTGACCTTCTCCGAGCTTCTTTGACTTTCATCCTTCCCTGACCTTCTCCGAGATTCTTTGACTTTTTCATCTTTCCCTGACCTTCTCCGAGCTTCTTTGACTTTCATCCTTCCCTGACCTTCTCCGAGCTTCTTGGACTTTCATCCTTCCCTGACCTTCTCTGAGCTTCTTTGACTTTCATCCTTCCCTGACCTTCTCCGAGCTTCTTTGACTTTCATCCTTCCCTGACCTTCTCCGAGCTTCTTTGACTTTCATCCTTCCCTGACCTTCTCCGAGCTTCTTTGACTTTCATCCTTCCCTGACCTTCTCCAAGCTTCTTTGACTTTCATCCTTCCCTGACCTTCTCCGAGCTTCTTTGACTTTTTCATTCTTCCCTGACATTCTCCGAGCTTCTTTGACTTTTTCATCCTTCCCTGATCTTCTCCGAGCTTCTTTGACTTTCATCCTTCCCTGACCTTCTCCGAGCTTCTTTGACTTTCATCCTTCCCTGACCTTCTCCAAGCTTCTTTGACTTTCATCCTTCCCTGACCTTCTCCGAGCTTCTTTGACTTGTTCATCCTTCCCTGACCTTCTCCGAGCTTCTTTGACTTTCATCCTTCCCTGACCTTCTCCGAGCTTCTTTGACTTTCATCATTCCCTGACCTTCTCCGAGCTTCTTTGACTTTTTCATCCTTCCCTGACCTTCTCCGAGCTTCTTTGACTTTTTCATCCTTCCCTGACCTTCTCCGAGCTTCTTTGACTTTTTCATCCTTCCCTGACCTTCTCCGAGCTTCTTTTACTTTCATCCTTCTCTGACCTTCTCCGAGCTTCTTTGACTTTCATCCTTCCCTGACCTTCTCCGAGCTTCTTTGACTTGTTCATCCTTCCCTGACCTTCTCCGAGCTTCTTTGACTTTCATCCTTCCCTGACCTTCTCTGAGCTTCTTTGACTTTCATCCTTCCCTGACCTTCTCCGAGCTTCTTTGACTTACATCCTTCCCTGACCTTCTCCGAGCTTCTTTGACTTTCGTCCTTCCCTGACCTTCTCCGAGCTTCTTTGACTTTCATCCTTCCCTGACCTTCTCCGAGCTTCTTTGACTTTCATCCTTCCCTGACCTTCTCCGAGCTTCTTTGACGACTTTTTCGTCCTTCCCTGACCTTCTCCGACCTTCTTTGACTTTCATCCTCCCCTGACCTTCTCCGAGCTTCTTTGACTTTCATCCTTCCCTGACCTTCTCCGAGCTTCTTTGACTTTCATCCTTCCCTGAACTACTCCGAGCTTCTTTGACGATTTTCATCCTTCCCTGACCTTCTCCGAGCTTCTTTGACTTTTTCATCCTTCCCTGACCTTCTCCGAGCTTCTTTGACTTTCATCCTTCCCTGACCTTCTCCGAGCTTCTTTGACTTTCATCTTTCCCTGACCTTCTCCGAGCTTCTTTGACTTGTTCATCCTTCCCTGACCTTCTCCGAGCTTCTTTGACTTTCATCCTTCCCTGACCTTCTCCGAGCTTCTTTGACTTTCATCCTTCCCTGACCTTCTCCGAGCTTCTTTGACTTGTTCATCCTTCCCTGACCTTCTCCGAGCTTCTTTGACTTTCATCCTTCCCTGACCTTCTCCGAGCTTCTTTGACTTTCATCCTTCCCTGACCTTCTCCGAGCTCCTTTGACTTTCATCCTTCCCTGACCTTCTCCGAGCTTCTTTGACTTTCATCCTTCCCTGACCTTCTCCGAGCTTCTTGGACTCTTTCATCCTTCCCTGACCTTCTCCGAGCTTCTTGGACTCTTTCATCCTTCCCTGACCTTCTCCGAGCTTCTTTCACTTTTTCATCCTTCCCTGACCTTCTCCGACCTTCTTTTACTTTCATCCTTCCCTGACCTTCTCCGAGCTTCTTTGAATTTTCATCCTTCCCTGACCTTCTCCGAGCTTCTTTGACTTTTTCATTCTTCCCTGACCTTCTCCGAGCTTCTTTGACTTTCATCCTTCCCTGACCTTCTCCGAGCTTCTTTGACTTTCATCCTTCCCTGACCTTCTCCGAGCTTCTTTGACTTTCATCCTCCCTGACCTTCTCTGAGCTTCTTTGACTTTCATCCTTTCCTGACCTTCTCCGAGCTTCTTTGACTTTCATCCTTCCCTGACCTTCTCTGAGCTTCTTTGACTTTCATCCTTCCCTGACCTTCTCCGAGCTTCTTTGACTTTCATCCTTCTCTGACCTTCTCCGAGCTTCTTTGACTTTCATCCTCCCTGACCTTCTCTGAGCTTCTTTGACTTTCATCCTTCCCTGACCTTCTCCGAGCTTCTTTGACTTACATCCTTCCCTGACCTTCTCCGAGCTTCTTTGACTTTCATCCTTCCCTGACCTTCTCCGAGCTTCTTTGACGACTTTTTCGTCCTTCCCTGACCTTCTCCAACCTTCTTTGACTTTCATCCTCCCCTGATCTTCTCCGAGCTTCTTTGACTTTCATCCTTCCCTGACCTTCTCCGAGCTTCTTTGACTTTCATCCTTCCCTGAACTTCTCCGAGCTTCTTTGACGATTTTCATCCTTCCCTGACCTTCTCCGAGCTTCTTTGACTTTTTCATCCTTCCCTGACCTTCTCCGAGCTTCTTTGACTTTCATCCTTCCCTGACCTTCTCCGAGCTTCTTTGACTTTTTCATCCTTCCCTGACCTTCTCCGAGCTTCTTTGACTTTCATCATTCCCTGACCTTCTCCGAGCTTCTTTGACTTTCATCCTTCCCTGACCTTCTCTGAGCTTCTTTGACTTGTTCATCCTTCCCTGACCTTCTCCGAGCTTCTTTGACTTTCATCCTTCCCTGACCTTCTCCGAGCTTCTTTGACTTTCATCTTTCCCTGACCTTCTCCGAGCTTCTTTGACTTGTTCATCCTTCCCTGACCTTCTCCGAGCTTCTTTGACTTTCATCCTTCCCTGACCTTCTCTGAGCTTCTTTGACTTTCATCCTTCCCTGACCTTCTCCGAGCTTCTTTGACTTCTTCATCCTTCCCTGACCTTCTCCGAGCTTCTTTGACTTTCATCCTTCCCTGACCTTCTCCGAGCTTCTTTGACTTTCATCCTTCCCTGACCTTCTCCGAGCTTCTTTGACTTTCATCCTTCCCTGACCTTCAACGAGCTTCTTTGACTTTCATCCTTCCCTGACCTTCTCCGAGCTTCTTTGACTTTTTCATCCTTCCCTGACCTTCTCCCAGCTTCTTTGACTTTCATCCTTCCCTGACCTTCTCCGAGCTTCTTTGACTTTTTCATCCTTCCCTGACTTTCCCCGAGCTTCTTTGACTTTCATCCTTCCCTCACCTTCTCCGAGCTTCTTTAACTTTCATCCTTCCCTGACCTTCTCCGAGCTTCTTTGACTTTCATCCTTCTCTGACCTTCTCCGAGCTTCTTTGACTTTCATCCTTCCCTGACCTTCTCCGAGCTTCTTTGACTTTCATCCTTCCCTGACCTTCTCCGAGCTTCCTTGACTTTTTCATCCTTCTGTAACCTTCTCCGAACTTCTTTGACTTTTTCATTCTTCCCTGACCTTCTCCGAGCTTCTTTGACTTTCATCCTTCCCTGACCTTCTCTGAGCTTCTTTGACTTTCATCCTTCCCTGACCTTCTCCGAGCTTCTTTGACTTACATCCTTCCCTGACCTTATCCGAGCTTCTTTGACTTTCGTCCTTCCCTGACCTTCTCCGAGCTTCTTTGACTTTCATCCTTCCCTGACCTTCTCCGAGCTTCTTTGACTTTCATCCTTCCCTGACCTTCTCCGAGCTTCTTTGACGACTTTTTCGTCCTTCCCTGACCTTCTCCGACCTTCTTTGACTTTTTCATCCTTCCCTGACCTTCTCCGACCTTCTTTGCCTTTCATCCTTCCCTGACCTTCTCCGAGCTTCTTTGACTTTCATCCTTCCCTGAACTACTCCGAGCTTCTTTGACGATTTTCATCCTTCCCTGACCTTCTCCGAGCTTCTTTGACTTTTTCATCCTTCCCTGACCTTCTCCGAGCTTCTTTGACTTTCATCCTTCCCTGACCTTCTCCGAGCTTCTTTGACTTTCATCTTTCCCTGACCTTCTCCGAGCTTCTTTGACTTGTTCATCCTTCCCTGACCTTCTCCGAGCTTCTTTGACTTTCATCCTTCCCTGACCTTCTCCGAGCTTCTTTGACTTTCATCCTTCCCTGACCTTCTCCGAGCTTCTTTGACTTGTTCATCCTTCCCTGACCTTCTCCGAGCTTCTTTGACTTTCATCCTTCCCTGACCTTCTCCGAGCTTCTTTGACTTTCATCCTTCCCTGACCTTCTCCGAGCTCCTTTGACTTTCATCCTTCCCTGACCTTCTCCGAGCTTCTTTGACTTTCATCCTTCCCTGACCTTCTCCGAGCTTCTTTGACTTTTTCTTCCTTCCCTGACCTTCTCCGAGCTTCTTTGACTTTCATCCTTCCCTGACCTTCAACGAGCTTCTTTGACTTTCATCCTTCCCTGACCTTCTCCGAGCTTCTTTGACTTTTTCATCCTTCCCTTTCCTTTCTCCAGCTTCTTTGACTTTCATCCTTCCCTGACCTTCTCCGAGCTTCTTTGACTTTCATCCTTCCCTCACCTTCTCCGAGCTTCTTTCACTTTCATCCTTCCCTGACCTTCTCCGAGCTTCTTTGACTTTCATCCTTCTCTGACCTTCTCCGAGCTTCCTTGACTTTCATCCTTCCCTGACCTTCTCCGAGCTTCTTTGACTTTCATCCTTCCCTGACCTTCTCCGAGCTTCTTTGACTTTCATCCTTCCCTCACCTTCTCCGAGCTTCTTTGACTTTCATCCTTCCCTGACCTTCTCCGACCTTCTTTGACTTTCATCCTTCCCTGACCTTCTCCGAGCTTCTTTCACTTTCATCCTTCCCTGACCTTCTCCGAGCTTCTTTGACTTTCATCCTTCTCTGACCTTCTCCGAGCTTCCTTGACTTTCATCCTTCTCTGACCTTCTCCGAGCTTCTTTGACTTTCATCCTTCCCTGACCTTCTCCGAGCTTCTTTGACTTTCATCCTTCCCTCACCTTCTCCGAGCTTCTTTCACTTTCATCCTTCCCTGACCTTCTCCGAGCTTCTTTGACTTTCATCCTTCTCTGACCTTCTCCGAGCTTCCTTGACTTTCATCCTTCCCTGACCTTCTCCGAGCTTCTTTGACTTTCATCCTTCCCTGACCTTCTCCGAGCTTCTTTGACTTTCATCCTTCCCTGACCTTCTCCGAGCTTCTTTGACTCTTTCATCCTTCCCTGACCTTCTCCGAGCTTCTTTGACTCTTTCATCCTTCCCTGACCTTCTCCGAGCTTCTTTGACTCTTTCATCCTTCCCTGACCTTCTCCGAGCTTCTTGGACTCTTTCATCCTTCCCTGACCTTCTCCGAGCTTCTTTCACTTTTTCATCCTTCCCTGACCTTCTCCGAGCTTCTTTGACTTTCATCCTTCCCTGACCTTCTCCGAGCTTCTTTGACTTTCATCCTTCCCTGACCTTCTCCGAGCTTCTTTGACTTTCATCCTTCCCTGACCTTCTCCGAGCTTCTTTGACTTACATCCTTCCATGACCTTCTCCGAGCTTCTTTGACTTACATCCTTCCATGACCTTCTCCGAGCTTCTTTGACTTTCATCCTTCCCTGACCTTCTCCGAGCTTCTTTGACTTTCATCCTTCCCTGACCTTCTCCGAGCTTCTTTGACTTTTTCATCCTTCCCTGACCTTCTCCGAGCTTCTTTGACTTTTTCATCCTTCCCTGACCTTCTCCGAGCTTCTTTGACTTTTTCATCCTTCCCTGACCTTCTCCGAGCTTCTTTGACTTTCCTCCTTCCCTGACCTTCTCCGAGCTTCTTTGACTTTCCTCTTTCCCTGACCTTCTCCGAGCTTCTTTGACTCTTTCATCCTTCCCTGACCTTCTCCGAGCTTCTTTGACTTTCATCCTTCCCTGACCTTCTCCGAGCTTCTTTGACTTTCATCCTTCCCTGACCTTCTCCGAGCTTCTTTGTCTTTCATCCTTCCCTGACCTTCTCCGAGCTTCTTTGACTTTTTCATCCTTCCCTGACCTTCTCCGAGCTTCTTTGACATTCATCCTTCCCTGACCTTCTCCGAGCTTCTTTGACTTGTTCATCCTTCCCTGACCTTCTCCGAGCTTCTTTGACTTTCATCCTTCCCTTACCTTTTCCGAGCTTCTTTGACTTTCATCATTCCCTGACCTTCTCCGAGCTTCTTTGACTTTTTCATCCTTCCCTGACCTTCTCCGAGCTTCTTTGACTTTTTCATCCTTCCCTGACCTTCTCCGAGCTTCTTTGACGATTTTCATCCTTCCCTGACCTTCTCCGAGCTTCTTTGACTTTCATCCTTCCCTGACCTTCTCCGAGCTTCTTTGACTTTCATCCTTCCCTGACCTTCTCTGAGCTTCTTTGACTTTCATCCTTCCCTGACCTTCTCCGAGCTTCTTTGACATTCATCCTTCTCTGACCTTCTCCGAGCTTCTTTGACTTTCATCCTTCCCTGACCTTCTCCGAGCTTCTTTGACTTTCATCCTTCCCTGACCTTCTCCGAGCTTCTTTGACTTTCATCCTTCCCTGACCTTCTCCGAGCTTCTTTGACTTTCATCCTTCCCTGACCTTCTCCGAGCTTCTTTGACTTTCATCCTTCCCTGACCTTCTCCGAGCTTCTTTGACGACTTTTTCGTCCTTCCCTGACCTTCTCCGACCTTCTTTGACTTTCATCCTCCCCTGACCTTCTCCGAGCTTCTTTGACTTTCATCCTTCCCTGACCTTCTCCGAGCTTCTTTGACTTTTTCATCCTTCCCTGACCTTCTCCGAGCTTCTTTGACTTTTTCATCCTTCCCTGACCTTCTCCGAGCTTCTTTGACTTTCATCCTTCCCTGACCTTCTCCAAGCTTCTTTGACTTTCATCCTTCCCTGACCTTCTCCGAGCTTCTTTGACTTGTTCATCCTTCCCTGACCTTCTCCGAGCTTCTTTGACTTTCATCCTTCCCTGACCTTTTCCGAGCTTCTTTGACTTTCATCATTCCCTGACCTTCTCCGAGCTTCTTTGACTTTTTCATCCTTCCCTGACCTTCTCCGAGCTTCTTTGACTTTCATCCTTCTCTGACCTTCTCCGAGCTTCTTTGACTTTCATCCTTCCCTGACCTTCTCTGAGCTTCTTTGACTTTCATCCTTCCCTGACCTTCTCCGAGCTTCTTTGACTTTCATCCTTCCCTGACCTTCTCTGAGCTTCTTTGACTTTCATCCTTCCCTGACCTTCTCCGAGCTTCTTTGACTTTCATCCTTCCCTCACCTTCTCCGAGCTTCTTTGACTTTCATCCTTCCCTGACCTTCTCCGAGCTTCTTTGACTTTCATCCTTCTCTGACCTTCTCCGAGCTTCTTTGACTTTCATCCTTCCCTGACCTTCTCTGAGCTTCTTTGACTTTCATCCTTCCCTGACCTTCTCCGAGCTTCTTTGACTTACATCCTTCCCTGACCTTCTCCGAGCTTCTTTGACTTTCATCCTTCCCTGACCTTCTCCGAGATTCTTTAACTTTTTCATCCTTCCCTGACCTTCTCCGAGCTTCTTTGACGACTTTTTCGTCCTTCCCTGACCTTCTCCGACCTTCTTTGACTTTCATCCTTCCCTGACCTTCTCCGAGCTTCTTTGACTTTCATCCTTCCCTGACCTTCTCCGAGCTTCTTTGACTTTCATCCTTCCCTGACCTTCTCCGAGCTTCTTTGACTTTCATCCTTCCCTGACCTTCTCCGAGATTCTTTGACTTTTTCATCCTTCCCTGACCTTCTCCGAGCTTCTTTGACTTTCATCCTTCCCTGACCTTCTCCGAGCTTCTTGGACTTTCATCCTTCCCTGACCTTCTCTGAGCTTCTTTGACTTTCATCCTTCCCTGACCTTCTCCGAGCTTCTTTGACTTTCATCCTTCCCTGACCTTCTCCGAGCTTCTTTGACTTTCATCCTTCCCTGACCTTCTCCGAGCTTCTTTGACTTTCATCCTTCCCTGACCTTCTCCGAGCTTCTTTGACTTTCATCCTTCCCTGACCTTCTCCAAGCTTCTTTGACTTTCATCCTTCCCTGACCTTCTCCGAGCTTCTTTGACTTTTTCATTCTTCCCTGACATTCTCCGAGCTTCTTTGACTTTTTCATCCTTCCCTGATCTTCTCCGAGCTTCTTTGACTTTCATCCTTCCCTGACCTTCTCCGAGCTTCTTTGACTTTCATCCTTCCCTGACCTTCTCCGAGCTTCTTTGACTTTCATCCTTCCCTGACCTTCTCCGAGCTTCTTTGACTTGTTCATCCTTCCCTGACCTTCTCCGAGCTTCTTTGACTTTCATCCTTCCCTGACCTTCTCCGAGCTTCTTTGACTTTCATCATTCCCTGACCTTCTCCGAGCTTCTTTGACTTTTTCATCCTTCCCTGACCTTCTCCGAGCTTCTTTGACTTTTTCATCCTTCCCTGACCTTCTCCGAGCTTCTTTGACTTTTTCATCCTTCCCTGACCTTCTCCGAGCTTCTTTTACTTTCATCCTTCTCTGACCTTCTCCGAGCTTCTTTGACTTTCATCCTTCCCTGACCTTCTCCGAGCTTCTTTGACTTTCATCCTTCCCTGACCTTCTCTGAGCTTCTTTGACTTTCATCCTTCCCTGACCTTCTCCGAGCTTCTTTGACTTTCATCCTTCTCTGACCTTCTCCGAGCTTCTTTGACTTTCATCCTTCCCTGACCTTCTCTGAGCTTCTTTGACTTTCATCCTTCCCTGACCTTCTCCGAGCTTCTTTGACTTACATCCTTCCCTGACCTTCTCCGAGCTTCTTTGACTTTCGTCCTTCCCTGACCTTCTCCGAGCTTCTTTGACTTTCGTCCTTCCCTGACCTTCTCCGAGCTTCTTTGACTTTCATCCTTCCCTGACCTTCTCCGAGCTTCTTTGACGACTTTTTCGTCCTTCCCTGACCTTCTCCGACCTTCTTTGACTTTCATCCTCCCCTGACCTTCTCCGAGCTTCTTTGACTTTCGTCCTTCCCTGACCTTCTCCGAGCTTCTTTGACTTTCATCCTTCCCTGACCTTCTCCGAGCTTCTTTGACTTTCATCCTTCCCTGACCTTCTCCGAGCTTCTTTGACTTTCATCCTTCCCTGACCTTCTCCGAGATTCTTTGACTTTTTCATCCTTCCCTGACCTTCTCCGAGCTTCTTTGACTTTCATCCTTCCCTGACCTTCTCCGAGCTTCTTGGACTTTCATCCTTCCCTGACCTTCTCTGAGCTTCTTTGACTTTCATCCTTCCCTGACCTTCTCCGAGCTTCTTTGACTTTCATCCTTCCCTGACCTTCTCCGAGCTTCTTTGACTTTCATCCTTCCCTGACCTTCTCCGAGCTTCTTCGACTTTCATCCTTCCCTGACCTTCTCCGAGCTTCTTTGACTTGTTCATCCTTCCCTGACCTTCTCCGAGCTTCTTTGACTTTCATCCTTCCCTGACCTTCTCCGAGCTTCTTTGACTTTCATCCTTCC